>OY744606.1:65700270-65852770 GCA_963556255.1 Allolobophora icterica
GATTAACAGTGCAATGGGGTTGCACAGTCATATGTGCAGGGGGTGCAAGGCACCCGGGCTCACGACCTCCAGGGGCCCACAATATTGGTAAGAACGCAAGGTTACAGGCCTCACAGGACCATACAGGGGCCCATGCGGGACCCTCTGCACCCGGGCCCATGAAAAGCTAGCTACACCATGGGATGGGGTCTATTGATAATGTACGTACGCATAGGAAACGGGCCTTCAAATTGATTGGCCTTCAAGTCAGCTAGAGTTCAGTCTTTCCAGCTATCCGGTTCTACCAGAGGAAGTAGGACTGTGGAAGAGGTGTCATTTGTATGTCACCTTACCTCTAAACGCTGTTATTAAACTATCGCACAACTCGGCAGTGAGTTCATGGATTACTCATCCTTCAATCTGGCCTAAAGTGCAGACAGTCACAGCTGGACCTGTGGTACTGACACATTCTGCAGCTGGTCTTAGGGGGAAGGTGCGTCAAGAGTACGTACGCAGGTGGGGTGTGTGAAAAAAGTACGCGTGCGTACAGGGAGGGGGTAGGGGTCCAATTGTCCCGGATTTTTGCGTACGTAATATATGGATGGCCCTTACTGAGATGTCATCCCGACTCGAGACACCTAACAATAATATTTTGGACTGAATTATATATTCTTTGAACCACACTGTGCATCTTCAATGCAAGTAAGTAAAGAAAAATAAGTATTGAGTGTCTGCTACACCTTACGTAAATTTTTATGTACCAAAATTATAGATACATTCACAAAACTGATTACAGAACCCTATTGAGCTGTCACTAAACAACGGAATAATCTCATGAAAATGTAAGGAGTTATTTACTGAGTACTGCGCAATTATCGCGAAAGACAAAACATATGTGATTAAACAAATTATTAGAGGGGCTTGGACGATTGAATTCGTTGTATTCGTGCACATAGAAAAAACACTTCCCTTTCGACATCTGGACTATCGTTACTCAGACAACGTCTACATTACACGGACGTACTGATACAAGACAGCCGAAGCAGGACTCCTATACAAAATCAAAGAATTCTTGTCGACAGAGATTTGTATTGTGGATGTAGTATAGGTCCATGATCACGGAATCGAAAGAAATACAGAGTAATAGCGACGTTTGATCAAACACAGAAATATCGAAATCTGAGATTGTCATCCCGACTTGCGTGTCTGCATTACTCAATGAAAATATCAGCAACTTGATATAAATTTTTATGCCCGTAAATGCAGAACAGTGCCCACGAAAATAATATTAAAGGGCAACAAATTGTTCTTGCTCTGTTATTAACTCGTGATGTGTGTTCGAACTTCAGATTGCATCCTCGATGTTGTATTTGTCATCGACTCATCAGGCAGCATAAGAGACACCAACGTCAAAGGACAAATGGACAACTGGGGTCTTCTCATTGATTTTGTTGACAACATCATAGAGAGCCTCAATGTCGGACCAGAACTCACTCATGTGGCGGCTGTAACTTTTGGTAATAGATGCTTTCAATTTAATTATTTAGCAATGGATTCATTTGAGGTAACGTCTGAAAAACGATCAAAGAAACCGATTTATCCAAGAGCCAAGCAAATTGTCTATGTGAAAGCACATTAAAAGTCAGAAATATTGCACTTAGTTCTTCATTAGGATTCAATAATCTTTACAATATATTTATTTATTTATATATTTATTCTGAATATTTCTATAGCGCCTCTCGAAATCAACTACTACTCAGAGGCGCTTCCGACTACAGCATTTGATACTGTACCGAAATTTTCACGCCGAAGCGCCACGAGCAATTGCGGGTGAAGGACTTTGTCCAAGGTCCGTACGCAGCGGCTAGAGTGGGATTCGAACCTGCAACCCTCCGGTCACAAAGTGCCGAACTTACCACTGAGCCACCACGCCCCATATATTCGTTTATTATTAATCAAATCTGGATGATACACCGCAACCAGCGACAACAGCTATGCAATACATTGGGAATGATTGAATAAAATTGGCAATTATGTAACATATGTCACCATGAACCGTCGTATTCGGTTTGCACTTTGTACTATAGTTTAATATTTCTAACGCCGGACAATGTTTTTTATTGCGTTTACAAGTGCTGATCAAACATTCATCGTTCTCTTTACTAAAACTCTCGCCTATGCTCATTAGTACTTTGACCAACATTGCGTTTTTGAGTGCTGATCAAACTTTCATCGTTGTCCATGGCGTCTCGTATAGATATCAAAGTGAACCTTCGAAATCCATCGTCAGATGGGAAAAGAAGGTACGGAGGACGTGGAAATTTCTCTGCCATGTGAAAAGGAGAAAAGGAGCTCGAAGGAACAGACGAAAGAATTCTAAGCAGAGCACGAACTTTGATATGTGTGTCTTTAGACTATTCCTTGACATCGTCTGAGTGTTGCCTATGCTCGAGTTGATTATACACAATTAATTACAAAACAATCACACGAGTTTCCTAACTTCATAATGCTTTTAAACCTCATAGTCTATTGGTAGTCGACGAAAACTTGAAAGGTGAAACTTATAAGAGGACGGGATATAAACCTGACTGTATGCTTGCAGCAAACGATGCCCTCCTGCAATTCGACTTCAATCTACACCAGACTCCAGAAGAAGTTATGGATGCTGTCGATCACATCCGCTTCATGGGCGGCAACACAAATACAACGGGTGGGTTGAGGGTAGCGAAGTTGGACATCCTTTCTGCGGCGGGTGGCAGACGACCTGATCTTCCCGGCCTTCTTATGCTGATCACTGATGGATATCCGACGAGGGAAGTGGACAAGCTATTAAGCACAACCGATGAAATCAAAGCAATGGGAATCACCATCATAGCTGTCGGAGTCACAAACCAAGTAAGCAACTTTCACACACGTGATTTCCATTGCTCATGTATTATGTAGATTTTATTATATATTTCAAATATGATTATAGCTCAATTCTCTATTCCACCATCGATCTTTTCATTGGAGAGTACAAACAATAATATTATTTCATTTTCAACAGTCCTCGATTCAACTGTTCATTTGTTCACTTCTCTTATATCTACATCTCGATGTTCACCAACACATCAATCTATAATCCACAGTTTTACTACAATAATTCTATGAAAAGGAAATACAATCACATTGCGTTTAAGTACGTGAGTAAAAAGAAATTTCCTTTATGCATGTATATATTGTGTATACGTGTTTCTGGCCAAAGAAGTGTATTGCATTGTATATGAGCATTTATAAATGGTGGCTGTGGTGATAGCCTGTGTGTATAATTGCATGAACTTGTATGCAAGAAAGATAGTATGTGAGTAGTTGTTTCGCATGCATGTATCTTATACTATCGTATACCTGTATAACTTCTTCACATGCATAGGTTAATGAAACATGGGTGAAACAGATAGTAACTCCGCCTATAGAGGACACATGGATTCCAGTTGCAGACTTCGCTAAACTCAGTGAAACAACAGGCAAAATAACCAGAACCAGTTGTCAAGTTACAAAAAGCCCTTTGCCCACTACTACTACCACGACACCCACCACAACAACCACCACACCAACCACAACCACCACGACACCCACCACTACAACAACCACACCAACCACAACCACTACCACTCCCACCACTACAACAACCACACCAACCACAACCACTACTACTCCTACCACTACAACAACCACCCCAACCACAACCACTACCACTCCGACCACTACAACAACCACACCAACCACAACCACTACCACTCCCACCACTACAACAACCACACCAGCCACAACCACTACCACTCCCACCACTACAACAACCACAAGAACCACAACCACTACCACTCCCACCACTACAACAACCACACCAACCACAACCACCACCACTCCCAGCAATTCAACAACCACAACCACCAAAAATACTACCACTTCCATCAGTACAACAACCACACCCACCACAACCACACCGACCACTACACCAACCACAAGTACCACAACTACCACCACTACAACAACTACAACCACTACTACTCCCACGACAACAACTACCTCACTCACAAGCACAACCACAACGCCAACCACCACAACCACAACGCCAACTACCACGACTACTACGACAACATCCACAACCACTACGCCAACCACCACAACCACAACGCCAACCACCACAACCACAACGCCAACCACCACAACCTCAACGCCAACCACTACAACGCCAACTACCACAGCCACAACACCCACCACTGCAACAACCACACCCACCGCAACCACCAGTGGAGGTCGTGGGAATTGTGGTTGTGGGCCAATCACTACAACAAGCACCACAACCCCAAAACCCGCTATCAGTAGAGATCGTGAGAATTGTAACTGTGGGCAAATGCCAATCACTACAACAACCACACCCACCTCAACCACCACCGTTCCCACTATTGAAAAATTACTCTCTGTCATTTTGAGGATGTTTCCACCTGTCACCCGAACCACCACCACAACAGCTACCGAGCCCACCACAACAACCACAATTCCAGCCACCTCAACTGCACCACCCATTTTGGCGATGCCTCCAGTGAACCAAGCCACCACCACCGCCATAACTACCGCGTCCAGCATTAAAACCACCACTTCCGCGCCAAGCACCACAACGATTACCACCGCAAACACAACACCCACCACCTTAACAGCTACACCCACCACAACTAGTTGTGAGCCAATGCCAGCCATAACAACAACCAAATCCACCTCAACCACCACCCTTCCCACTGTTGAAAAATTACTATCTGTTATTTTAAGGATGTTTCCTCCTTTCACCCAAACCACCACCACAACAGGTACCGAGCCCACATCAACAACCACAACGTCAGCCACCGCAGCGACAGCATCCATCACACCAGCCTTCCTACCCACCCCTGAAAAATCACTAAATTTCCCGCTCACAACCACAACTATCACGCCTACCACCACGAAAAATAAACCTACTGACACCAATAAAACCCCTTCCACTCCAACTACCAAACCCACCGCCGAAACTACCAACACGGAAATCACTCCTTCAGCAAAAACCACCACGCTTGAAACTAAAACTCCTTCCACTGGAACTACCAACCAAACTGCCGAAACTACCAAGACCAACAATACGGAAACCACTGCTTCAGCAAAAACCGAGCCCACCGCCACAACCACAATTCCAGCTACCTCAACTACATCACCCATTTTAGCGATGCCTCCTGTCACCCAAACCACCACCACCGCCATAACTACTGCGTCCACTACTAAAGCCACAACTTCCGCGCCAAGCACCACAACGATAACCACCGCAACCACAACACCCGCCATTTTAACAGCCACACCCACCAAAACCATAATTTCAGGTCGTCGAAATGCTAGTAGTGAGCCAATGCCAGCCATAACAACAACCACATCCACCTCAACCACCACCCTTCCCACTGTTGAAAAATTACTATCTGTTATTTTAAGGATGTTTCCTCCTTTCACCCAAACCACCACCACAACAGGTACCGAGCCCACATCAACAACCACAACGCCAGCCACCGCAACGACAGCATCCATCACACCAGCCTCCCTGGCCACACCTGAAAAATCATCAGATTCCCCGCTCACAACCACAACTATCACGATTACCACCACGAGAAATAAACCTACTGACACCAATAAAACCCCTTTCTCTGGAACTACCAAATCCACTGCCGAAACTATCAAGCCTACCAATATAAAAAGCACTCCTTCAGCTAAAGCCACCACGTTCCAAAATAAAACCCATTCCATTGGAACTACCAAACTCATCTCCCATACTACCAAACCTATCAATACGCAAACCATTGCTTCAGTAAAAACCACAACGCCCCAAATTAAAAACCATTCCACTGCAACTACCATACCCACCGTCAAAACTACCAAGCCTACCAATATGAAAACCATTCCTTCAGCTAAAGCCACCAAGCCGAAAAATAAAACCCCTTTCATTGGAACTATCAAACCCATCGCCCAAACTACCAAACCTATCAATACGAAAACCACAGCTTCAGTAAAAACCACCACGCCCCAGAATAAAACCCCTTCCACTGCAACTACCATACGCATTGTCGAAACTACCAAACCTACCAATACGAAAACCACTGCTTCTGTAAAAATCACCATGCCCCAAAATAAAATTCCACCCACTGGAACTACCAAATCCACCGCGGAAACTACCAAACCTACCAATACGGAAATCACTGCCTCTGTAAAAACCACAATGCCCCAAAATAAAATTCCTTCCACTGGAACTACCAAATCCATCGCGGAAACTACAAAACCTACCAATACGGAAATCACTGCTTCAACGAAAACTACCACGGCCCAAAATAAAACCCCTTCCACTAAAGCTGCCAAACCCACCGTCGAAACTACCAAGCCTACCAATACGAAAACCACTGCTTCAGTTAAAATCACTACGCCAAAAAACAAAATCCCTTCTACTGGAAATACCAATCCCACCGCCGAAACTACCAAACCTACCAATACGGAAATCACTTCTTCAGCGAAAACCACGACGCCTAAACATAAAACCCCTGTATCTGAAATTACCAAACCCACTGCCGAAACCACCAAGCACACCAATACGGAGACCGTTGCTTCAGTAAAAACCACCACGCCTAAAAATAACACCCCTTTAACTGAAATTACCAAACCCACTGCCGAAACTACCAAGCACACCAATACGGAGACCGTTGCTTCAGCAAAAACCACCACGCCTAAAAATAAAACCCCTTTAACTGAAATTACCAAACCCACTGCCGAAACTACCAAGCACACCAATACGGAGACCGTTGCTTCAGTAAAAACCACCACGGCTAAAAATAAAACCCCTTTAACTGAAATTACCAAACCCACTGCCGAAACTACCAAGCACACCAATACGGAGACCGTTGCTTCAGTAAAAACCACCACGCCTAAAAATAAAACCCCTTTAACTGAAATTACCAAACCCACCGTCGAAACTACCAAGCACACCAATACGGAGACCGTTGCTTCAGCAAAAACCACCACGGCTAAAAATAAAACCCCTTTAACTGAAATTACAAAACCCACTGCCGAAACTACCAAGCACACCAATACGGAGACCGTTGCCTCAGCAAAAACCACCACGGCTAAAAATAAAACTTTTCCCGCTCGAATTAAAGAACCCGCCGCCGAAACAACCAAGCCTAACAATACGGAAACCACTGTTTCAGCAAAAACCATCACGCACCAAAATAAACTCCTTTCCACTGGAATTACACTTCCCATCGCCGAAACTACCAAGCCTACCAATACGGAAACCACTGTTTCAGCCAAAACCACCACGCACCAAAATAAACTCCTTTCCACTGGAATTACACTTCCCACCGCCGAAACTACCAAGCCTACCAATACGGAAACCACTGTTTCAGCCAAAACCACCACGCACCAAAATAAACTCCTTTCCACTGGAATTACACTTCCCACCGCCGAAACTACTAAGCCTACCAATACGGAAACCACTGTTTCAGCCAAAACCACCACGCACCAAAATAAACTCCTTTCCACTGGAATTACACTTCCCACCGCCGAAACTACCAAGCCTACCAATACGGAAACCACTGCTTCAGTCAAAACCACCACACCCCAGAATAAAATCCCTTCCACTCGAACAACCAAACCCACCGCCGAAACTAACAAGCCTACCAATACGGAAATCACTTCTTCAGCGAAAACCACCGCGCCAAGAAATAAAACCCCTTCCACTCGAACTTCCAAACCTACCGCCGAAACCACCAAGCCTACCAATACGAAAACCAATGCTTCTGCAAAAACCACCACGCCCCAAAATAAAATTGCTTCCACTGGAACTACCAAATCCACCGCGGAAACTACCAAACCTACCAATACGGAAATCACTGCTTCAGCGAAAACCACCACGCCGAAAACTAAAACTCCTTCCACTGGAACTACCAAACCCACCGCCGAAACTACAAAGGCTACCAATAGGAAAACCAATGCTTCAGTAAACACCACGACGCCACAAAATAAAACCCCTTCTACTGGAAATACGAAACCCACCGCCGAAACTACCAAGCATTCCGATACGGAAACCACTGCAAAAGGCACCACGCCCAAAACTAAAACTCCTACCACTGAAACTGCTCATCCCAACGGTAATACTAAAAAGCCTACCAATACGAAAACCCCTCCTTTAGCAAAGGGCAACACGCCCAAAACTAAAACCTCTACCACTCAAAATGCTAAACCCAACGCCAAAGCTACAAAGCCTACCAATTCGAAAATGATTCATTCAGCAAAAGGTAAGACGCCCAAAACTAAAACATCTGCTCCCGAAACTGCTGAACCCAACGCGAAAACTACAAAGCCTACCAATTCGAAAGCCACTCCTTCAGAAAAAGTCACCACGCCGAAAACTAAAATCCCTACCACTGAAACTGCTGAACCCAACGCCAAAGCTACAAAGCCTACCAATGCGAAAGACACTCCTTCAGCAAAAGTCACCACGCCCAAAAATAAAACCCCTATCACTGAAACTGCTGAACCCAACGAAAAAGCTACAAAGCCTACCACTTCGAAAACCATTCTTTCAGCAAAAGGCAAGACGCCCAAAGCTAAAACCCATACCACTGAAGCTACAAAACAAAAAACAAAAACTACCAAACCTACCACTACGAAAACCACGCCTACTACCACCAAAACCACTACGACAACCACGACAACTACAAGCGCCACCACAACAGTCACTGAGATAACAGCCACTCCTACAGGTAATACTTCTTTGATGTAAGTTTGCCTTCAATTTTTGTTTCCGGTTGTATCGTTTTTAATTCACTAATTCATTTATTAATTTACAAAATTAGTTTATTATTCAGCTACGCAAATGTTGGTTACAAATCCTGTTCAAATTATTTGTGAAAGTTAATTGGAAAGCATATTTGACCAAGTCGCAACTTGGTCTGGTCACATGCGGCATTGCGAGCACGCTGCTTTGATCAACCAGTATAACTTCACGAACTACCTTCACCAAATGTCAAGGTTGTATTTTTGAAAATTTGTTCCTGGCCAAAATTTTCTATATTTAATCACAATATCTTAAATGCAGGTGTTTAGGCCTATATACGCGATATGACGTTGCTGATGTGTCAAAATTTATGTCGGTATGGGCTTTTCGCCGAAGACAATATTTGACCTTGTCGTTGCGCTGACTTTTGGTGTCTAGAGCGGGCTTCGATTGACACGGGTTTTAATGCGTATGATATCGATTATTTGAGAACGACTTGTTATTCTGCAAGATTCAAGCTGAACTCTTCATTCACAATTCCTCACTGACTTTTGAAAGAGTTTTGTCCTATGAGGATTAAATAATAACTTACCCCAATGGTCTGAACTTATCGAATAAAATTAGAGCGTTTGAGCTTTTAACTACTCCTTCACAGCGTCGGGCGCCTATGGTTTTACAACTTAGGCCTAACTCTTGATATAGATACTATTTATCTGCGACCTTTCGAAATTCTGAATCAATATCGGTTCTAATTAGGCCTATAGGCCGCCTGATTCTTAGCAAAGCGTTGGCTTGAGAGAAGCCGCACATTCCATTGCTTTTATATTAGTACTAGATGTTTGCCCTTCCTAAGATGGTTTAAAAACAATTTGAGAATGTGTTTTCCAATATGCGAGAAATCTATTAAGACTTTAATGGTTTTAAAATTTGTGAAAATCTCACTGTAAACAATGTTTTGTGTTAAAACGTTTTCGTCGTTTTTATGTTTTCCTTGAAGAGTGCCCTTTTTTATGAAAATTTTCAATTCGTGTGGATTTTTAGATCTCGATAGAGCAACATAAGTTGGCCATAGGAAAATACTGGATCATTCAAATGCACACCAACAAATTCAAATGTTTGACCCTGAGATTTGTTGATGGTCATAGCAAGGGCAGAAACACTGGCGTAAGCTTCTCCAAAATATTCGGTGGGGGGATTTATTTATTCTACACTTGTTGTATTGAGTATAGGCCTACAGTCCATCTCAATTATTGCAAGGGCACGTACCCCGGCTGCCCCCGAGAGTTTAGCCTATGAGCAGGAATGATCGGAAATTGACGTCGTCTCAAGATGAAGGAAAGATTTTCGTCACTTGGTGAGAAATCAATTTGTGGAATAAAACCACATCGCCTCTGTTGCATTCAGAAACAATTTCTGCTGTGATAAAATTATAGTGAACCAATTTGATAAGCAACCGGGTTCCGTTGCAAAGTCTTTTTCGGGATTTAAATTTCGAAGTAGCATTCAGCGGCAATCTATGGAGTGGCATGCCTGAAGGTGTATGTTGATGAAGGAACTCTTGCGGATAATTTGCTTGATGAATTTCAGTAACAGTGCGCCAGCACGAATAATGATTATTTGGAGCGGCCAGCAAAGAATAGCCTCTCGGGGCGACCTCTCGCGCGGCGCCGGCCGGCCGGCGAGGGAGCGACATCTCGCTGCCTCTGCCTCTTGGCAGAAGCCGGGGCGGCTTTGCCGCCTCTTCCTCTTGGCGGAGGCCGGAGCGGCTCTGCCGCCTCGGCCGGCGGTTTCACGCGGGCTGGTATGTGCAACTCTTAAACGTAACGTGACAATGTGGACACAGTGACGCTGTGACATTTCTGTTCTATAATATTATTAATTTTGAATGGATTCAACAGTTCAAACAGGCAATGCTTTCTACGGGCAACGAATTTTTCTAATCTGTCATTTGATACAACCTCAAAAATGACCGACTATTCAGATAAGTAAGTAAACATGCAACCAAGTAAATAAGTAAGCATCACGCTAGAAAGCGAGTGACTATCGCTATGACTCCAAAACATTCACCGAGTGTAGAACATTACAATTGGTGGTAATCTGTTTCTGAATGTTTTTCAGCCTGTGGGGACGGCGGTGACGTTGTCATTGTTCTTCAATGTTCCGAAAGCTTTGACGATCCAATTCTTGACACAATTAAGTCCTTAATCAGTGAACTTCTCGACGAAGTTGACCTCGATGAAGACATGATTCGCTTAGGCCTCGTCACCTTCGGCGACCCTGTTCATCCTCGCTTCGATCTGACCCGGCTTCGTTCAGGGGACGAGTTTCTAGCAGGTTTCAGCCCTTTCGAATGCACGTCGAGTACGATTGATACAGCCGATGCTATCAGATACATACGTGATTATGCTCCGAATCGAGCGATTATTCTGAGGAGCGGCAGATCGCTCGACGTGAAGGAAACGTTACATGAGGCGGAACTGGCCAAGAAGGCTGGAATTCAACTCATGCCGATTGGAGTTGGAAATTACGGAAACATGCACGAGCTGAAGGCCATGTCCAGCTACCCTTACTCAAACAACATCCTAACGATTAACGGATTGTCTGACTTACCGAACCTCAAAACAAAATTCAAGAACATGATATGCGGAAGTAAGAACCGGCTGTTTTCCACTGTAATATATATTATATACATGTATATATGTAAATTTACATATTCATGTGTGTGTACGTATGGAGACATTTACTATGGCGCCTTCATTATCATAGGAAGTTGCGGGACACACGACTATCCAACTGATGTAAAGAGTTATTGTATTTCAAGTTAGTTTTAATCATGTTTCCTGAATATTCAAGTGCAGCAGTGGGTATGTGCAGCGCAAGCACAATATGAAAGTACAACACAGGCGAAGAAGGCGTGATGGCCTCTCCCCATAACTGATGTGTGAGAGCGCGGCATCTGCATACCTCCACAGGCAAAAATTGCTATGAACTTTGGCCTGGCTATTCGAGAGGGGAACGCTTTAGCTTACTGCCTGGCCGGTTTGGGTCCGACCAGTGAGGCCCGCCTAGACTGTAGCTCTCTTTGCTCAATGAGAAGCCAGTAATGGTGTTCCTCGTGTAATCCAATATATGATGGAACTTCGTCGAAATTGTCCAGTAGCCGGGTGGCGCGGGTGAAGAAGGATTGATGCAGACATAGTCTGACCTTAATTCTGCTAGTATGCACATAATTATGGGCCCATATCGGACCCATGTCCCATATCGATCCCAGGTAGGACCCAAATGGACCCAACATAGGTTCAATCTAATGTTCATGGTTACTTGGCAGGGCAGGAGGCCTACAAGGATGGATCTACTGCTGTCAAAGCGTGTCGAGTAAACGACGGAAAACAGTCTCCTCAGCACAATGCGACACATTTTGCAGAATGACCTCTTCTTGACGCAGTTGGTATTAGCAGGACTACAAAGATGGGGCACATAGTCAACCAAGAATAAGTTTCTCAGACTAAATTACTTACTGCCTGCATGATTGAATGCCTGACTTAATTATTCCTTAGATTATTGACTAATAATGATACTGAGCGATTAGGTAGGCTTCATTAACATAACATAACATAACAAGGGTTTTAAGTGGTTCAGAAGACGTGTAGTCTGTGTTAGAACCACTGCAAATTTACCTCGAACTCTTAATAGCCCAATTTTCCTAGCTTCTTCTTAAAAGCTGTTATAGTGTCCACTGAGACAGTACTATCGTCCAAACCATTCCACAGGTCTACAACTCTTGCACTAAAGAATTTCTGCCCTAATGTTCCCTTCGGCCTCTTAAATAATTTATACCTGTGTCCCCGAGTTGCCCTGTTCGGTGCTAATTCAAAGAACCTCTCCCACTGCAGTGCTTCCTTTCCAGTGATAATCTTATAAGCTTCAATCAGATCTCCTCTGCTCCTCCTTTTCTCCAATGTTGTTAGTCCACACCTTTTCAACCTTTCTTCATAGCTCAGATCCTTGTAGCCCCAAATCATTTTCGTAGCTCTTCTTTGTACTTTCTCCAGTTTTTCCATGTCCTGTTTCAGGTATGGATTCCATACCTGGATGCAGTATTCCAACTGTGGCCTAACCAGTGATTTGTACAACCTTATTATTATATCTTTGTCTCTGGTGACTATTGTCCTTTTTATCATACCTAAAGTTGAATTAGCCTTTTTTGCTGCTTCAGCACATTGCCTTGAAGGTTTTGCACTCTTGTGCATAATCACTCCCAAGTCCCTTTCTTCATCACTCACTTTCAACTCCGTGCCCCCCATTTCATATGAAAACTCGTTGTTTCTCCTCCCCATATGCATCACTGAGCACTTTTCCAAATTGAAGAGCATTTGCCAGTCTTGTGACCATCTGAACATTCTTCTTAGATCTTCCCGCAGTATCTCTGCTTCTTCTTCATCATCCACTGTTCTACATAGTTTTGTATCATCCGCAAACTTAGAGATTTTAGATAAAATCCCATCGTCTATGTCATTAATAAAAAGTACGAAAAGCAGTGGCCCAAGCACTGATCCTTGTGGCACTCCACTTAGCACTGTCGTCCAGCCAGAATGTTTATCACCTATGCCCACCTTTTGTCTTCTACCTGATAACCAGCTTTGAATCCATCTTAGTACCTGCCCTCTAATCCCACCTGCTTGTAACTTTTTGGCCAGCCTTACATGAGGTACTTTGTCAAATGCTTTGGCAAAATCTAAGTAAATTACATCTACAGGTTTTCCCTCGTCAATCCTCTCATAGACCTCGTCAAAGAACTCCAACAGATTTGTCAAACACGAACGGCCTTTGGTAAATCCATGTTGACTGCCCTTTATAATATCATGCTCATTCAAATGTTTCACTATGTTATCCTTGATAATTCTTTCCATGACCTTGCACACCACACTGGTTAAACTGACTGGTCTGTAGTTACCTGGTTCACTTCTGTTTCCCTTTTTAAACAGTGGCACTATGAGTGCATCCTTCCATTCCCGTGGTACCTCTCCAGTCTGCATTGATTTATTGAAGATCTGGGCTAATGCCTCTCCAATTTCCTCCCTCACTTCATGTAAAAATTTTGGATGGAGTTCATCTATGCCCGGACTCTTGTCGGTTTTAAGTCTTTTCAGTTGCTCCACCACATTTTCCTTAGTAAACAGTACCTGTGTTAATCCCTTCTCGCCACAATCTACAAATATTTGTTTGGGCTCAGGTACATTTCCTAATTCTTCTAAAGTAAACACTGAGCTGAAATATTTATTGAGTACTTCAGCAGCTTCCACATCATCCACTATAACTTCTCCCATTCCTTCTTCTTTTTTCAATGGCCCAATTCTGTCTTTCCTCTTCTGCTTACTTCTGACATAGTTGTAGAAACTCTTACTATCCTCCTTTACATTCCTCGATAACTTCTGTTCAAAGTTTTGTATTGCTTTCTTGTTTGCATTATTGCAGCTGTTTCTTTTATTCACATACTTGTTTCTTAACTTCTCAAGTCTGGCAACACTCTCTTGATCCAAATCCAGTCCCTTCTTTGTTTCCTTCTTCAACTTCTGTAAATTCTTCCATGCTTTGTGCTTTGCCCTTCTCTTTCTTTGAACCTCACGTGTTATCCAAGGCCTCTTCTTATTGGTTCTTTTGTGCTTCGGTATGTTTTCTTCGATAATCTCCCTCATACGTTCTCTGAACTTCTCCCAAGCATCATTCACTCCCATGCCCTTTATTTCACTTGCCAAATCCCTTTCCTTCAGCATCTTCCTAACTAATTCATAGTCTGCCTTAAAGAAGTTGGGTCTTGTCACATAGGCTTTTACTTCTTGGGTCTGCTCCATTACTAATTCCCATCTCACAACCTGATGATCACTAGTACTAAAATGCTCCCCCACACTCACATTCTCAACCATATTTTCATCCGATGTTAGCACTAAGTCCAAAATGTTGTCTCCCCTCGTTGGCTCCATGACATGCTGCTGCATAAAGCTGGCATTAACAAAATCCATGAAAATCTTATCTTTTTCTCTCTCCCCTTCCATTTTTTCCCAATCAATATGGTAGTTGAAGTCCCCCATAATCAAGGACGTTTCCTTATTGGCCATTTCTAGTAGTTTGCATAATCCTTGGTAATCTTCTTCATTGGCATCTGGTACCCTATAGCAAACTCCTACAAGCATCTTAGATTTTTTAAATTGAATTTCACACCAGACACTTTCTTTGAAGGTCTCGTTCTTCATATCACCTCTCTCTACTGCATTAATGCTGCTCTTAACATACAGCAAAACCCCTCCAGCCCCATGCCCAACTGGTTTCTGGTTAACACGATCCATTCTAAATAATTGGTATCCATCTAAAGCTAATTCACTGTCCATGATCTCCGGTTTTGTCCATGACTCTGCTATTCCAATTATGTCTGGTGATTCCTTTTCTGCATACAATTCCAATTCTGCTCTCTTTGTAATACTTACTATACTCCTCACATTTGCAAACATACATTTTAAAATTCTACTACTTCCCATTTCCTTGCATCTCCTATCTTCACTACTGCTGGCTTCTGTTTTTTGTAGCTTTTTATCTTTATTTGTTTGACAGTTAGCGAGTCCATTTACTGCACTAACTGTCTTCCCACCAAGTTTAAAGTCTTCATCATCCCAAAGACTTGCCTCGCAACCATGTCTGCACCTCGAGCATTCAGATGCAGACCATCTCCCCCCAAGTACATTACAACCATACTCCAAGGTAGAGAGTGACACGGTAATGGGGAAAGCGGTATTACCGCGGTAAAAACCGCGTTAATCATGTCAGAACTGGCGGTAATACCGTGGGATGGTATAAAGGCTTACGGTAATACCGTGGGGATGGAAATAATATCACGGTAATTACCGCGGTAACGGTTTTAACATTGTCCACTGCATGAAATAATTAGTATTTACTCTAAACTGGTCTGCTTTTTCAATGTCTTTGCATTGCTCTATATCATTGAAAACTTGAATATTTGATTTCTTTCCACCTTCTAGTCCGCCTTGACTGTTTAAGAGTGAGCATGTGTATCATAATTTGAATATGAAGTATGCTCTTTTTTAAAAGCTGTTACTGTTTCAGTTGTGAGCAATGAGCATTATCTGTTTTCGAATGGGGACAGACCAGATGGGGATGGGGGTGGGGATGTGGACAGACCGCATGGGGATGGGGTGGGGATGGGGACAGACCGGATGGGGATGGGGCGGGGACATAACTGATGGGGATGAGGTGGGGATGGGGACAGACCCACGGGAATGGGGTGCGGATGGAGAGAAATGTTGTCCCCATGTCACACTCTACTCCAAGGGTGGTGAAAATAAAATGCCTAGATCTATGTTAGCACTAGGGCTGTACCCAATAGGTGATTATCACTATTCGGCCGAATACGAATAATTGGACCAACTATTCGGCCGAAAACGAATACGAATAGTGAACAAAATAGGTCTACCGACAACATTCAAAATTTCAAATGTAAGCAAAAGTTTCAGTTCAGTAAATTTAATACATAAACTAAAAGTAAACAGTTAACTACATGTAATTTTTGCACCCTTCTGCCAGTCTGTGTAAACTAGGAAAGGAACTAATTTAACTAAACTTAGAAATTGTCACTTACTTAACGTTCACTCCACTCGCTATAGCAGCCGCATATGCAAAAAACAGATGTCACGTGACCACTATTCGTATTCGGTCCGACCGCTACTATTCGGCCGAATACCGAATAGCTATTTTACCCACTATTCGGCCCCGAAGCGAATACGAAGCGAATATTCGGTACATCCCTAGTTAGCACCGTGTAACGTAACCTACTGCGAGAATTATTTAATTGGAGATGAATTTACTAATCAATGAATGAGTGAGTGAACGATTGAATATTTATAAAATCACAAAAAAATTATCCCATAACTTCAAACCATCCACCGAATATAAGCAGAAAACAATTTTGCCTTCTAAAACCAGGGAAATACGAGTTACTTGTATATTATGTTATTCCATTTGCTTATCTTTAGACTGCGATGTCTGTGTGGACATCGCCTTTTTGCTCGACGCCTCCGAGAGCATCGGTGATGCGAACTTTGGTAAGGAAGTGGAATTTGTGACGGACTGTGCACGTGATCTCACTTCCAACAGCCATGTGATTATTCTTCCATTCTCCGACTGCGTCTCCACTCCGTTTCGTCTCTACGACTTTCAGGACCAGACGTCTCCACTGGGAGCCATGCCACCCTGCGATAGGTCAGTATACCTACAAAATTTATAATTTTTCACGATGAATGTATAGTCTGCTGTTCAATCTCTCATTGCATTTAAACATGCTCTTCAACCCATCCAAAACAGAGCTTCTGCTTTTGGAACCTTAACAGCAACTCGACAAATTAGATATTTGATATCTGTCCACATAAGCATTTCTGTTGTATAACGTAGCTAGCAGTTCAGGCCGTAATACTTTAGCTTTGTGTTTTAATCAAACCTGACATTCAGCGATCGCATTAACTCTATATGCAGGTGTGTTCACAACCACTTCCATGAATCCGTAGGATTAGACACTGCATTCCCTTTTCTGTCCTGATTAATTTGGCTAATGGGCCTATCTGTCTCGACTACTTTTACTGTCTTCTATTGCATTCAAAAGGAAACTTGGTCAAGCTAAATAAGATCAAAATAATTTGGCAAGATCTATCACCAAAACTCCAAAATATGAACGAATATCACAGATCATGAAATCCGTAACATATGAAGACTATTAAATTTTTCGAGAACAGCAAGGTAATTTGCGCATACGAACTTGAGACTGTTTTGAGTTAGAAGTGATTGAGAAAGACGCATAAGTTGCTATAATCTGCAGCCCCGCACCTTTCGAGGTGTGGCAATAGACACTTCTGTTTCCCTGAGTTTATCCTCACTAACACGTGCACCTTTTGTTCTTGCAATTCCTATATAATATTGGATGCGTTACTAGTGTATAACAAGTAAAAATAATACAGTGTGTGTTGCGATTGCTATTTGAATCTTGCAGCGATGGATCAAGAAACACAGCAGCTGCCCTTGCCGCCTTACGCAACAACATCTTCACGGAAGCAGGTGATGATCGGCCTGAATACCCTAACGTCGCCATACTTCTAACAGATGGTGCTTCGGACAGCCTTGAGGCCACACTGAAAGAGGCGCGACAGCTTAGAGCACTGGGTACCAGTCTCTTTGTGATTGGTATTGGACCTTCGCTTGATGTTGAAGAAATGAATGGAATCGTCGGCAATCCATCGTCAAAGAATGTCTTCTTTGCAAACGACTTCGATTCTCTCGGGACTGCCCGCGAAAATATAAATCAAGCACTTTGCCACAGTAAATAAATTAGTAATAAAATATCCTATATGACAACAGGAATATAGACACGTTTGTAGTGTAATATTACTAGCATTCATGGCATCTAATATGTATTCCAATATATAGGCCTATAAACTTTACGAAACGTTTTGTAGTGTAATAAAGTAGCCTATTAGGCCCTACTTGTATTTTGGGCGTCTATTCCAACACACATAATCTTTACGAAACGAACTTAATGATTATCAGTTCTTGGGGATTTCTAAATCTTTAAGTGGAACTACTCTATTTGTGTAGTTTCTGTGTGGCATCTCGATTGTACAACATTTTACAATTAAATTTACCAGTTATGATTGACGTAAAGTTGCATAAATAGTTTTAAAATCTGCCCTTGTTTAATTTACTCTTTTGGAGAAGTGGTTTACTTTATAATCTACCAAGGTAGACTTTATGAAAACCATGCGTGGTTTTTAGTGACAAAGTCAAGAGAATAACTGAATAGATTAGCATTCACTAAATCGAATACTCTATTCGTTGAAAATGTTACCTTGTTGTTGCAGATGTTAACGACTGTGAACCAAATCCTTGTATGAATGGCGGATCTTGCGTTGACCTTTTCGGTGGATTTCAGTGCAACTGTCCCACGGGTTTCTCTGATACACACTGCGAAAAAGGTAACAATCTTTCTCACATTATCTTCTAATTCCTAACCAGATTCATCCTGTCCTTCTGTTCGTCCAGTGTTTCACGTCTCAAGATGAACCTGCCTTAGCAGCATCTCCGCCTCCTTCTCACCGTGACCTCTTGGCAACTGGATTTGCACCTCCACTTGGTATATATCTGGGAAAACCCTTGAACACGGTGGAGCGCCCGTCAATAAGTTCTTGTCGTACGCCTGGCTTTTTAGGTTCCGCCTTAGAAATTTCTACATTACAATTCTATCATTTTTTCGTGCATGCATTCGTCAAGGGCATTTTTTAATTAAGCCCAGCAGCGCTATGTCCAAGGTCTGGTTAGAGGGAAAACCTTAAAGGCATTTTAGTCCATACTTTTTTAGTGTTTGTAACAAACAAATTAGTCAATAACGAAATATATGGACCTTTTTCATTGGGCACTCTATCACGCTACAAGTAGGCCTAATTTTAACCTATCCTCCATACAGTGTTCTGGCTTAAGTTCTAGAAAATTGCAGGAAAAGCATCCGAAATATCTTCTTGAAAGGCGTAGAGCAATCTTGATTTTCAGTCACTGTGACTCGTTTATATGCCATTACAAAATATTCAGTGACGTTGCCACACTGAACATTTCTTCCTCTGCTCTTCGCCGATTCACAATCTCAATGGGCTAGTCGATTACTTTTCACTTGGATT
This sequence comes from Allolobophora icterica, assembly GCA_963556255.1. NCBI lineage: Eukaryota > Metazoa > Annelida > Clitellata > Crassiclitellata > Lumbricidae > Allolobophora > Allolobophora icterica. Next base: position 65,719,792 of record OY744606.1, read on the forward strand.
AAAACTTGTTAATGGGTTAGAGTAGGAATTCATTCATTCATTCAACATAAATATCGCAGCGCTACATCAATACTTTTGTCTTCACCGTATCCTATCGGATAGCATAGCATTCAAGAAATCAACGCATTTTCAATACGCTGCAACACAAATTGGCCTATCAAGATACATCAGATATAACCAAAGTCATACCAGGACCAACGAATTTTGTTGTATCAATAACGCCGTTTGAGAATATAACTGAAAGTTTTGTGCACTAAATTGCTATCCCCATTAAATTCTGTCACTACTTAGCTATTAATCTATCGTAAGTAGGCCTAATTAAGTATCATAGAGTTATTATAAGTTAACATCTGTTTAATCGATAAGCATCGCATCTCATACATCGTTATTTCCTTTCTGCACAGGATGTTCTAGTGCCTTGGATGTTGCTCTCATCCTGGATATATCTGGAAGCGACGAAGACTATTACGATCTGCTGTTGAAATTCGTCACTCAAATTCTCTACGGGCTTCCACTGGACGCTAAACTGGCACGTGTTGGAATCATTACCTACGCGGACAATTCCGTAGTGGGCGACTTCTCATACTCGACAATGGAGCAAATCGAGAATGCTCTGGCTTTTAGTTTAGACGGAGGACGAGCTAACCCAAAAGGTGACATGGAGCTGGCCTTTGACAACGTCTTCGTAGGAAAGCTCGGCGAACGCATGGACGCCTCGAAGATCGTCATTGTTCTAACGGACGGAAACTCCGACATGCAACCAGAAATTGCGATTCCGGAGACGAATGACCTACGAGGGCTTGGCACACAGTTTTACATCGTTGCCATTGGACCGGACATAGACGCAAACCAAATAAACAGACTTGCGGAAACAGATGACGTCAATCACGTTATTTACGTTTCGAGCTCAAGACGTGTCGCGAGAGGTGCCTCAACTCTGCTCAGCTGGATATGTGAGTAACATTTGAGCCAACGCAGCAGTAAAGTATAGCGGATCAGGATATCACACGTCAGCGTCGATACCTTGGCTACATTTTCAACAGCGAAAATTTGTCGTAATCGCTGTGCGGCCTATTGGATCTCATGTCAGTGATGAGGTCAAAATCTGTTTATCTAACCGTTACCGATAGTGCGCTGCGAATAGTTTATGAGTCGCATAGTTGAGAGAAATCTGTGTCGTATAATCGACGTCCTTTCAACTAAGCAGTCGGCTCTATCTGGCGAGGTGCAATTAGGCAAAGACTGCTTTTAAAGCGTCAGTTTTGCGATTGTACCAGAGTTCTTGTGACTTTTAGCTATATTTATAAGAAGAGGACTAAGAGGAGGAGGAACAGGAGAAGGTTGCTACGGGAACTGTTTGTTTTTGTGCTTTTTTCTACGGGAACTGTTTGTTTTTGTGCTTTTTTAGGCTAATGACGTTCGAGTTTTATTTATATTTTCGAATCTAACTGATGTAAATAGATAAATTTAAATAAGTTTAAATAGTTTTGAGCATATTTGCCTGCAGTTACTACGACTTAAAAATTTTATTTAAAAAAACTTTCTTATGAGTGTCGTGCATAATCGTTTGCGTTAATGTTAGAATGTTGAAATGCCAATATGTAGGCCTACATGTGGCGAGCTAATTCTGTTGGCAGCTCTTGAAACTAACTTATTCATTAATGTGGTTATCTCTAGGCCTAAATGGCATAAAATGTCAATGCTAATAGTTATCGTAAACTCCAAATTTCCATCGCGCTAATCTGATGCTAAGTGCACAGCAGAAGCTAATGCATGAGCGCTGCGTCTAGTAAGAGGGTTGTCCTGAGATAAAGAGCGAAGATCCGTGTACGGTTGCCAGAGAGACCATAGGGACGAGATAGAGAAACTGCCAAGACTGGTTTCGTTTTGAACGAGAAAGCGTGAAAGTAGGAGAACTGGATGGAGTAGGGAAGCAATTCTGGAAGACGTGGGACTTGAAGTTGCAGTGTCGCTTGGCTCCCCTACCTATCACCTACGAGGTGACAAGCTGAAGACTGAGGAGCCACGTGAAACGGTGAAACGCAGGCAAACACTCAGTTCTCGCTGCTGAACCCTTGAGCCGGCAATGAACACAACAAAAGTGCTGGACATTGGGCATCACAGAACTTGTTGTTTACCTCCAAACTTACACCGCTACAAATTCTATTGCTTGGTGTTTGCGCCCCGTGTGCGCAAATAACCTGTCCAGATTTCTTTTACCGAATAATGTAACATGCATTGATTTATGCTCCAAGCCTTAGGCTGCAGACGCAGAGCGCTAAACCAATTATTCACCGTATTGCACATAATAAGAAATGTGTTTGTGTGTATATATATATATATATAGCTGAGCACATATATATACATGTGTATATATATATATATATATATATATATAATTATATATATGAGAATCGAGTTAAGACTATATGAAGTTCTCACATTTGCCGTCGACAACTCAAGGTCACCTTTATATTCTCGGCTATCTTGCCTATTCTATCACCTACTATGACTGTGTCTTGTTTCATAAATTCTACCTGTAATAATTTTACTATGGTGGTACGAGGCAGAATGAAATAAAAAGTTGGTTGTCGGATACGTACGCAGCATCATACGAGCGTTTAACATCGCATAAAGCAGGTTCGACAGCACAAAAAAGCAGCTCTTAACAAGGATATATTGCTGTTGATAAATTGTTGATAATTCTGGACGTAATTGTGAAAATGATTTAGATAATGTGCTTTTAGATATATCTTCATTGTCAAATCTCTTGAAATCCTGGTTACATAAAGATGACAACTCTGTGTCCACTTCATACACTGATCATGTGACCACTCTTGAAATGACATGTGAAGATGACTTTGACGTATACAAGATTTATCTGATATTCCTGATTTGCCATTGGAGATTGACAATGTTTTAGCATATATGAGTGGCTATATCTTAAGAAAGTGTGGCTTTAATGATGGATATGGCACGTGTACACTTGTTGTCTTATCCTCAGTTTTCTTTCTTACAGCAAAACGCATTCAAAGAAACTGGTTGCTTAGTTTATCCTTCCATGGCCTTTCTTGCAATTACGAGGAAATTGGAACAACTGTTTCAAAGTTCATTTGACAAATTACAGCATAGTTCAGGCATATTAAAACGGCTATGCTTATTTGTCCATGAGAATTTAGATATCGCTTCATGTGGATCAGCAACATGTGGTGCCCGGCTGAAATACATGATCAAATTTTATATGACCGTTCGAATCCACAGTAAGATAAAATTTCTTAACCAGCAGCTTCAAAGCTGTGTTAGTATGAGTTTAGTAATAGTACTATATTAATAAATTTAACAAAATTACACATTAATGCAATACTCTATACCTGAGACTGAGAGATTGAGGAGGAAATCGGGTTACGTTTAACATTAGTTAGGGTTTGTCAGGATTGTGCCTAGGGCCCCCAAACTTCTTAAAACGGCTCTGACTATAGTTGACGCCCCGTCAAAACCGCCCAGGGCAAAAACGCCCAGACAAATGCGTCCCTCAAATGCGCCCCGACAAATGAGCCCCCGTTCACGAAATTTTAAGTTCAATGCGTACTAATAAGATAAATGTATGTAGTATAACTGTTAAAGTCAATTTATACGAAATTTTAATACACAGATGACAACATTAATAAAAGAAAAGTATGTAATGTAACTGTTTAAGTCAGGCAACATATACGAAGTATTTTAGATCTTTTAGACAACCATGGTTATATCGTAAACAAGATAAGTTTGTAATGTTACTATTATTTGTCAAACAGTATTAACCAATAATTGGTTAATACTGTTTGTAATTATTAAAGTTCTAAATTGTGCGAAATCCTCTTAGATAGTCAATGAGTAGAACAGCTCCACACGTTGTTGATACAAACTGCAATCGGCGAGTTAATTGCACATATTTATTCTAATTCTAGTGTAACAAATATTTCAATTTCTAAAATTATTTTAATTTTAAACTGCATTTAAATATGCATCTCAAATGTCTCTGACGCGTGTTAATCAAATGCAATCCTTCATGCAATATGCAGGCACTTGTAACAAATAATTATACACAGTACACAAATTATGTGGCGCAAATATCGGGGCGCATATGTCACTAATTTTAATGCGGAATTGTCGGGATTTCTGTTTCGCATTTGCGTGGCGCATTTGTCGGGGCGCTTTTGTCGTGGGCGCTTTTGATGGGTCACCACTATAATTAGAGTAAGCACTCGGAAATTAGAAAACCACGAACTGCATAAGTACAGTAGTAAAGTCTTGTTAGAATTAAGCATTGTTTTCATCGACACTGAATTATTCAGAATTAAGCAAAGCTGTCGAATCCTTCTGAGGTTAAACGCAGGGGGCCTACACGTTCACTCAGTTGTACAATTTGGGTTTTGAGAGTCATATCAAGACTTAAACAGTAGAGAATTTTGGAGACTCGGGTTTAGGAAATAGTGAGTGGTCGATTTACTGTCGGAGCTTGAAGGAACCATCAAAATAGATGAGTTCAGGTGATGTAGGGTTTGATTTAAGACAAACAGAAAGACAAAAATTAGCTAGGAAAAGCCGTACATGTACATCCCAATATCACGATAACGAAGAAAAAATTCTGAGTGCACACCATTTACGATTATATTTGGTATTCATGACATAGTCGAAAGTTGATGATGATGATGACTATGATGATGATGATGACGACGACGACGAAGACGATGTCAATGGTTATTGTGCTATGGCAATGTGGCATTTCTACAGTATATAAACGACTACGCTTCATATCAGATGACGTAACAATATTACGTCGTTTGTGCATTGCATTTCGGGAAATTTAACTTAGGAAATTAATTAGACAAGGTATAATAAGAGCTTTTTTGTCGTTCTCTGCCTAAATAATGCTTGTACAAGTTGCGTAAAGTCATTTTTCTTATAAGCTAGTACAACTACAACGAACCGAGTTGTTTGGAATCAGCAACGACTTTTTAATGCAACAAGACTCTTGGAAGAACTTCAAATCCACGGTCGCAGTCTTTACTGCGCAACTAGCGAACAGTAAGGAGACTATTTTGCTATATCCCAATATCACGATGACGAAGAAGAAAATGATGACTACGACAGCGACGTTGAAAAAGACGACGAAAATGATGATGATAATGATGATGATGATGATAACAATAATGACGATGATCATGTAAGTCTTTGTTGTATTTAATTGTAGGGATGAGTCGTTCATCTTTTGCCGTACTTACGATTGTCATGGCAGTTTCCTCGTGTGTTTACTCACAGGAAATGCATCCAGGTTGGTTGTATAAGGGAATTAGAGAACATTAAACAGCATTAACTTTGCATATGTGTGTAGTTGGTGGACTAGACACAGAGAGAGACAGACAGACAGATAGAGACAGAGACAGGCGGCGCGAGAGATATGTGTAGAGATCGAGAGAGTGAGACACACACACTGAGAGAGAGAGAGAGAGAGAGAGAGAGAGAGAGAGAGAGAGGAGAGAGAGAGAGAGAGAGAGAGAGAGAGAGAGAGAGAGAGAGAGAGAGAGAGAGAGAGAGAGAGAGAGAGAGAGAGAGAGAGAGAGAGAGAGAGAGAGAGAGAGAGAGAGAGAGCCAGAGATGTGGAGAGGGAGAGAGAAGAGGAGAGCGTGACGAGGGAGGCACATGGGTTCAGAGCTGGTAGCGTTAGCGAGATGGCAAAGCAAGCAGCTGGAGATGCATCTGGCAAAAATGGAAAAAGAGGAAGAGGCATTTTTAGAAAGAGAATACGAAGAACGTTATCTTTTACGGAAAGGTCCAAACTCCCTAAGTCTAAGGGCAATCCCTCTGCATGATTATTATAAAACGGCTGCGTTGTGTTGAGTGGGTTGTCGTGCTGAGTCATACTGTGCTGACGTTTCTAAAGAATAAACATCGGGAAATTACTGAGACTTCTCTATTGCTGGTCGACTCTGCCACCGTTCTGGTGCCCACCAACATGGCAACGGCAGCTATGTTACATATTAGGGACCTGCGAAACACAAATTTTTAGTCGAATCCAATCTCGAATCGAATCGGTTGCCTAGGTTCGAATTCGAATCGAACCTAGATTCGAATCAGCGGGTACCATTTTGACGTACTTATAAAATATGCTCGTATTTCAATCAGTTTCAATACCAACGATCCGCAAGACCGAAAGGCGTTGTCAAATGTGTGAGCTGATGGAATAATCAAACTTTATGACAATACCAGTCAGTCACGTTATGAAACAATTACAAGTTAGTCATCGTTCGCAGTTGATGACGTCAGCATTGAAAATAAATAAATAGAAAACGTAGACCAGTCATGGCCATGAGCCGAGATACGGCAATAAATATAAAACTAAACTAAGTAACTGGATACAAGTGACGCCGTTGGATAACCGGTTAACGTAATGGATGCCCGTATAATACTATAATTTACTGTAAGAGATCCGTATGTGCGATGATTCGAAAATTTCCGACTCCTTTTCGTCATTTGCCAATCGAATCCGATTCGTTTTCTAATCGAATATCGAAGCTTCGCAGGACCTTAGAATATGTATGTCCTTATGTATGTATGTAGCCTATGTGTGCGTGCATGTATGTATGTGTGTATGTTTGTTTTCATGTACATGTGTGTATATTTATTTCTGTGTACATGTTTGTATGTTTTTGCAAGTGCTCCATCAACACGAACAAACTGAGCCTGACTCGAAATCAAGCATACTATAAGCCCTTTGAACAGCGTTGAGATTTCCTGCATTTGTCTGCACGGTGTACGACGCACTCAAATCACAACCCGGTTTATTATTAAACGCTATTTATCACGGTCAATTTGTGCATGTATGTATGCCCCTATGTATGCACGTACTTACGTATGCGTGTATGTTTATATTTATTTAGGCAGGTATGTTGTATAATGTATATATATATATATATATATATATACAATAAATACATATGTACCTGTATGTCGAACAAACTGCTTTGCTAGAATCAGGCTGAGTAGTCTTCATTTTGTTGAAGACCGAATACTGCGCAATTATCGCAAAAGACAAAATATATGTGATTAAACATATTATTAGAGGGGCTTGGACGATTGAATTCGTTGTATTCGTGCACATAGAAAAGACACTTCCCTTTCAACTTCTGAACTATTGTTACTGAGACAACGTCTACATTACTCGGACGTACTGATACAAGACAGCCGAAGCAGGACTCCTATACAAAATCAAAGAATTCTTGTCGACAGAGATTTGTATTGTAGATGTAGTATAGGTCCATGACCACGGAATCGAAAGAAATACAGAGAAATAGCGATATTAGATCAAACACAGAAATATCGAAATCTTGTTAAGAGCTTAATTTAGAAATGTGTCTCTTCTTCTTCTTCTTCTTCATTTCTCTTCTTCTTCTTCTTCTTCTTCTTCTTCATCTCTCTTCTGTCAGGTGTGTTCCCGCGATGAGGTTTGTACAAGATGACTCCATTTCTTTCTGTCTCTGACAGTTTCCAGGGCTGTTCTCGAGTCCATGTCTTGTTCTTTAGAAATGTCTAGGCCTACCTACACCTAAATTTACCCTTCCGTTGCGTGCTTGTATTACTCAATGAAAATATCAGCTGTTTGATATTATCTGTTGATGCCCGAAAATGCAGAACAGTGCCCACGAAAATAATATTACAGGGCAACAAATTGTTCTTGTTCTGTTATTAACTCGTGATGTGTGTTCGAACTTCAGATTGCATCCTCGATGTTGCATTTGTCATCGACTCATCAGGCAGCATAAGAGACACCAACGTCAAAGGACAAATGGACAACTGGGGTCTTCTCATTGATTTTGTTGACAACATCATAGAGAGCCTCAATGTCGGACCAGAACTCACTCATGTGGCGGCTGTAACTTTTGGTAATAGATACTTTCAATTTTATTAATTAGCAATGGAGTCATTGTCCATTCTTGAGACTGTGCTAATTGTGCGTGCTGCTGTCGGGAGCCGCTCTCACTAGTTCCCTTAAAGAGGCGCTATATATAAATCCTCGAATGAATGAAAAATTTGAGGTAACGCCTGAAAACACATCAAAGAAGTAAGTTTTATGGCACCAAATTATCCAAAAGCCAAGCAAATTGTTTATGTGAAATGTACATTAAAAGCCAGAAATATTGCACTATATATACATTTAGATATATATTCGTTTATTATTAATCACACCGCAGCCAGCGACAAAATAATGTTACAATGCGTCATGCAATATATTTGGAATGATTGAATAAAATTTGCAAATTATGGAACCATATGTCATCAAGGTCCGTCGTATTCGGTTTGCACTTGGTACTATAGTTAATATTTCTAACGCTCATCAGAATTAGAATTTCACGATTCATACACACCGTTAACTTACTTTGTTACTTACTCACCTAAGCAACTACACGCCGTAAACCTACTTTGTTGCTTACTCACCTGCGCAACTACAAACCGTGAACTTACTTTGCTACTTAATCACCTACGCAACTACTTACTCACTACTTGTTTACCTTCTTAGTTGTCTACATTAATACATACCTAAGCAGGGCTGTAGTCGAGGGTATACGCGGGTATACAGCGTGTACTCACCTCTAGTGAGACCGTATACTCACCTCACAAAATATTTATATTTATTTATATTAAAATACTGTAGCGTACACTCACAAAAATCTGTAGCGCATACTCACCTCTAATTTGTTGCGGAAAACTAACCGGTAGCGTATACTCACCTCTAATTTTACCACTACAGCCCTGCATACCTTACTTGCTCACTAACTCAGTTGCACGGCCGTATCATCTACCAAACCACTCTGGCTTCTTTAAATTCGGCCAGTGAAATAGTATATTAAACAGGATTTTCATTAGCTCAATTGAATGAGCTGAAATGTATAAGTTGATAATTTAGTGTTTTATCGAGAAAGTTTCGTAATGTTAGTGTGAACTGTTTCAACTTCGTAAATTTAATTAAATACTTCGTGCTTTCGAGTTATTTCCCATTCGTTTGCCGCTGGCAATTTAGTAAAGTAAGTTAGTAAGTAGCCTTTATTTGCATATGACAAGCGCACATGCATCAGTGCAGGAATCATGTTTCGTGTGGCGCGTAATCTCCGCTTTAGTAACATTCTAACCAAGGCTCACAAGTAAAATAGGCCGGGAAATGTATTTTATTGCGTTTATAGGTGCTGATTAGGGGTCCACCGGAAATCGCCTCGGACATTTGCCTCGGCCTGAAACCCCGTTTCCGGAACTATTTGCCTTGGCAAATACTGCACACGCAAATAGTTGCAAAAAATGTTTTCTTTAAAAAAAGTTTTTCTTTAAAAACTGATTAAAAAAACTTACGTATATAAAATTATAAATGTTCAGCCTTTAAACAATTACACATCCATTGAATTCAATTCCATTTTCCTGAAATTATGTCTACAATTCAAATTGTATCAGTCACTTATTACAAGTACACAAATTACAACTAAACAAATTTATTTCGATAATTTTTTATTACATGAAAATGTGAAGCTCCGTATATGGAACAAATGGTACCCGGTTTGTTTCAGGATCCGGCAAATAGTACATCCAAATACTCGGATTCGGTACTCGGTGGAAAATGTCTTTCCGGTGGACCAAGATCACAAGTAATTTGACGTACATTGCGTTTTTGAGTGCTGATCAAACTTTCATCGTTGTCCATGGCGTCTCGTATAGATGTCAAAACGATGGTTCGAAATCCATCATCAGACGGGAAAAGAAGGTACGGAGGACGTGGCAATTTCTCTGCCATGTGAAAAGGAGAAAAGGAGCTCGAAGGAACAGACGAAAGAATTCTAAGCATAGCACGAACTTTGATATGTGTGTCTTTAGACTATTGCCTGACATCATCTGAGTTTGGCTGTGCTCGAGTTGATCATACACAATTAATTACAAAAAATTCACACAAGTTTCCTAATTTCATATGCTTTTTAACCTCATAGTCTATTGGTAGTCGACGAAACTTTGAAATCTAAAACGTATAAGCAGATGGGCTATAAACCTTACCATGTGCTTGCAGCAAACGATGCCCTCCTGCAATTCGACTTCAATATACACCAGACTCCAGAAGAAGTTATGGATGCTGTCGATCATATCCGTTACATGGGCGGCAACACAAATACGACGGGTGGGTTGAGGGTAGCGAAGTTGGACATCCTTTCTGCGGCGGGTGGCAGACGACCTGATCTTCCGGGCCTTCTTATGCTGATCACTGATGGATATCCGACGAGGGAAGTGGACAAACTATTAGCCACAACCGATGAAATCAAGGCAATGGGAATCACCATCATGGCTGTCGGAGTCACAAACCAAGTAAGCAACTTTCACACACGTGATTTCTATTGCTCATGTATTATGTAGATTTTATTATATATTTCAAATATGATTATAGCTCAATTCTCTATTCCACCATATCTCTTTTCATTGGAGAGTACAAACAATAATATTATTTCATTTTCAACAGTCCTCGATTCAACTGTTCATTTATTCACTTCTCTTATCTTTACATCTTCATGTTCACCAGCACATCAATCTATAATCCACAGTTTTACTACAATAATTCTATGAAAATGAAATACAATCACATTGCGTCAGTGCCAGATTAACTATGGCGCAACTGGCGCACTTGCGCCAGGCCTTCTTTCGGGGCTAAAATTTAAAAAAAACAATATAATGCTCTTATCCGATCGAATTTGTTTATATAAGTCACAGTCCGGCTTATTTAAAATGTTTAATTTCTAAAACAAGCATTGCATATAAAATTTGGTGGCATTATAAAAACAGGCCTTCTACAGTACTACTACTATAATGATGACGTACTAATTAATTGTGTACTGTTACAGTAATGATGACGTATGACGTAATCAATTTATGCGCGGATCGACCCCATCACCAAATAAAATATAGATATGCGTACGGTACAGACGACACAGTGTATGTTCCATGTAATATTATTATCTACTATTTAGTGTTTATGTAGCTGCTTATTTCTTTTTTTAATTTTAATTTTTAAACAAAGAAAATAAGTAGGCCTAAAGAAAATGAAGAAATTTGAGTCCGGTTGGCAGAAACGTCAAAGAAAACGCGAACTTGAAGAGGTAGGCAAACAGCAACGTGGTAGTATCGATTAATTTCTGGCAGTAAAAACACGAGAAGTGCCGCAATTTATAGATGGTGTCGACTCAGCGTCAGACGCTGGATGCAGTTCAGGCTTAGGCCGCTCAGCAGTGTCAGCACTAATGCCAACAACAGACACCCTTGATTTCAGCAATGATATCATTGATATGCCTAAATCTGAAACTACCATAGATCTACCATTAAAACAAGAGAATCAATCTGTTGGAAACGTGCCACAAACAGATGCTGCTCTGTGGACTATAAATGAAGATTTGGTCAGTTATTGGCTGCAGATGGGACCTGAACCATGTAGTAATCAAGATGGCATGTACTCTAAATCCATAAAACAACATGGAAATAAAGTAAAATTGAATAGTACCAAAAGAAAACTAAACGATTCTGCTTTTTTTACGATCACACCAAACGGGGAAAAAATTCTCAGACATTGGCTCTTGTATTCGCCATCAACCGGGCGCTTATTTTGTTTTGTTTGTAAACTTTTTATTTCACGCAGCGCAAGTGCTCTTGCAAACCAAGGTTTTGATTCATGGGATCATATAAACAGACTTGCACATCATGAGCGATCAAGTGAGCACAGACTGGCACTAACAACTTATGCAACACGTCTGTCAAAAGTACAGACTCTTGATAAGCATATTGTTCAACAATTTGAAAATGAAAGAAGTTATTGGAGGGAAGTTTTAAGACGGGTTGTATCAACGGTTAAATTTCTTAGAGGGCCTACTTTAGTTTTGTTGCATTGTTTGCGCCAGGCCTCTAAAGAGTTAATCCAGCACTGCATTGCGTTGTAAGTACGTGAGTAAAAAGAAATTTCTTTTATGCATGTATACATTGTGTATACGTCTTTCTGGCCAAAGAAGTGTATTGTATTGTATATGGGCATTTGTAAAGAGGGAATGTGGTGATAGCCTGCGTGTATAATTTTATGTACTTGTATGCAAGAAAGATAGTATGTGAGTAGTTGTTTCGCATGTATGTATCTTATACTACCATATACCTGCATAACTTCTTCACATGCATAGGTTAATGAAACATGGGTGAAACAAATAGTAACTCCGCCTATAGAGGACACATGGATTCCAGTTCCAGACTTCGCTAAACTCAGTGAAACAACAGGCAAAATAACCAGAACCAGTTGTCAAGTCACAAAAAGCCCTTTGCCCACTGCAACCACCACCACGACACCCACCACTACAACAACCACACCAACCACAACCACCACGACATCCACCACTACAACAACCACGCCGACCACAACCACTACCACTCCCACCTCTACAACAACCACACCAACCACAACCACAACCACTCCCACCACAACAACAACCACACCAACCACAACCACTACCACTCCCACCACTACAACAACCACACCAACCACAACCACTACCACTCCCACCTCTACAACAACCACACCAACCACAACCACAACCACTCCCACCACAACAACAACCACACCAACCACAACCACCACCACACCCACCACTACAACAACCACACCAACCACAACCACTACCACTCCCACCACTACAACAACCACACCAACCACAACCACTACCACTCCCACCACTACAACAACCACACCCACCAAAAACACTACCACTCCCACCAATACAACAACCGCACCCACCACAACCACAACCACACCAACCACAAGTACCACAACTACCACCACTACAACAACCACAACCACTTCTACTCCAACGACAACAACTACCTCACTCACAAGCACAACCACAACGCCAACCACCACAACCACAACGCCAACCACCACGACTACTACGACAACCACCACAACCACGACGCCAACCACCACAACCACAACGCCAACCACCACAACCACAACGCCAACCACCACAACCACAACGCCAACCACCACAACCTCAACGCCAACCACCACAACGACAACTACCACAGCCACAACACCCACCACTGCAACAACCACTCCCATCGCTACCACCAGTGGAGGTCGTGAGAATTGTGGTTGTGGACCAATGCCAATCACCACAACAACCACCACAACCCCAAAACCCGCTATCAGTAGAGATCGTGAGAATTGTAACTGTTGGCCAATACCAATCACTACAACATCCACACCCACCTCAACCACCACCGTTCCCCCCATTGAAAAATTACTCTCTGTCATTTTGAGGATGTTTCCTCCTGTCACGGAAACCACCACCACAACAGCTACCGAGCCCATCACCACAACCACAATTCCAGCCACCTCAACTACATCACCCATTTTAGCGATGCCTCCTGTCACCCAAACCACCACCACCGCCATAGCTACCGCGTCCACTACTAAAGCCACAACTTCCGCGCCAAGCACCACAACGATAACCACCGCAACCACAACACCCGCCATTTTAACAGCCACACCCATCACAACCATCATTTCAGGTCGTCGAAATGCTAGTAGTGAGCCAATGCCCGCCACAACAACAACCACATCCACCTCAACCACCACTCTTCCCACTGTTGAAAAATTACTATCTGTTATTTTAAGGATGTTTCCTCCTTTCACCCAAACCACCACCACAACAGGTACCGAGCCCACAACAACAACCACAACGCCAGCCACCGCAACGACAGCATCCATCACACCAGCCTTCCTGCCCACCTCTGAAAAATCATTAGATTTCCCGCTCACAACCACAACAATCACGCCTACCACCACGAAAAATAAACCTACTGACACCAATAAAACTCCTTCCACTAGGACTACCAAACCCACCGCCGAAACTACCAACACGGAAATTACTCCTTCAGCAAAAACCACCACGCCCGAAACTAAAACCTCGTCTACTGGAACTACCAACCAAACTGCCGAAACTACCAAGCCCACCAATGCGGAAACCACTGCTTCAGCAAAAACTGAACCCACAACAACAATCACAACGCCAGCCAGCGAAACGACAGCATCCATCACACCAGCCTTCCTGCCCACCCCTGAAAAATCATTACATTTCACGCTCACAACCACAACTATCACGCCTACCACCACGAAAAATAAACCTACTGACACCAATAAAACCCCTTCCACTGCAACTACCAAAGCCACCGCCGAAAGCACCAAACCTACCAATACCGAAACCACTGCTTCAGCAAAAGCTACAACGCGCAAAAATAAAACCACTTCGAATGAAACTACCAAACCCACCGTCAAAACTACCAAGCCTACCAATACGAAAACCACACCCTCAGCTAAAGCCATCACGAAAAAAAATAAAACTCCTTCCATAGGAACTACCATACCCACCGTCAAAACTACCAAACCTACCAATATGAAAACCACTCCTTCAGCTAAAGCCACCACGCTCAAAAGTAAAACCCCTTCCATTGGAACTACCAAACCCACCGACAAAACTACCAAACCTACCAATATGAAAACCATTGCTTCGGCAAAAGCCACATCGCCCCAAAATAAAATCTCCTCCAATGAAACAACCATACCCTCAGTCAAAACTACCAAGCCTACCAATATGAAAACCACTCCTTCAGCTAAAGCCACCACGCCCAAAAATAAAATTCCTCCCATTGGAACTACGAAACCTATCGTCCAAACTACCAAACCTACCAATACGAAAACCATTGCGTCAGTTAAAACAGGTACGCCCCAAAATAAAACCCCTTCCACTGAAACTACCATGCCCACCGTTAAAACAACCAATCCTACCAATATGAAAACTACTGCTTCAGCTAAAGCCGTAACGCCCAAAAATAAAACCCCTTCCATAGGAACTACCATACCCACCGTAAAAACTACCAAGCCTACCAATATGAAAATCACTTCTTCAGCTAAAGCCACCACGCCCAAAAATAAAAACACTTCCATTGGATCTACCATACTCACCATCAAAACTGCCAAGCCTACCTATACGAAAACCACTGCTTCAGCAAAGACCACCACGACTCAAAATAAAACACCTTCCACTGAAATTACCAAACCCACCGCCGTAACTCCCAAACCTACCAATACGGAAACAACTCTTTTAACAAAAACCACCACGCCCAAAAATAACACCTTTTCCATTGAAACTGCCAAACACACCGTCGAAACCACCAAAACTAAAAATACGGAAACAACTATTTCAACAAAAACCGTGACGCCCACCAATAAAACCCCTTCCACTGCAATTACTAAACCCACAGCCGAAAGCACCAAGCCTATCAATACCGAAACCACTGCTTCAGCAAAAGCAACAACGCGCAAAAATAAAACTACTTCGAATGAAACTACCAAACCCACCGTCAAAACTACCAAACCTACCAATATGAAAACCACTCCTTCAGGTAAAGCCACCACGCTCAAAAGTAAAACCCCTTCCATTGGAACCACCAAACCCAACGACAAAACTACCAAACCTACCAATATGAAAACCACTTCTTCGGAAAAAACCACAACGCCCCAAAATAAAATCTCCTCCACTGAAACAACCATACCCTCAGTCAAAACTACCAAGCCTACCAATATGAAAACCACTCCTTCAGCTAAAACCACCAAGCCCCAAAATAAAACCTCTTCCACTGAAACTACCATACCCACCGTCAAAACCACCAAGCCTACCAATATGAAAACTACTGCTTCAGCTAAAGCCGCAACGCCCAAAAATAAAACCCCTTCCATAGGAACTAACATACCCACCGTCAAAACTACCAAGCCTACCAATTTGAAAACCACTCCTTCAGCAAAAGCCACCACGCCCAAAAATAAAACCTCCTCCATTGGAACTACCATACCCACCGTCAAAACTGTCAAGCCTACCTATACGAAAACCACTGCTTCAGCAAACACAACCACGCCTCTAAATAGAACCCCTTTCACTGAAATAACCAAGCCCACCGCTGAAACTACCAAGCATACAAATATGAAAACCAGTGCTTCAGCTAAAGCCACCACGCCCAAAAATAAAAACCTCTCCATAGGAACTACCATACCCACCGCCCAAACCACCAAACTTACCAAAACGAAAACCACTGCTTCAGCAAACACCACCACGCCTCAAAATAAAACACCTTTCACTGAAATTACCAAACCCACCGCCGAAACTACCAAGCCCACCGAAATGAAAACCACTCCTTCAGCTAAAGCCATCACGTCCAAAAATAAAACCCCTTCCATAGGAACTGCCATACCCACCGTCAAAACTACTAAGCCTACCAATATGAAAACCACTCCTTCAACTAAAGCCACCACGCCCCAAAATAAAACCCCTTCCATTGGAACTACCATAACCACCGTCGAAACTATCAAGCATACCAATACGAAAACCACTGCTTCAGCAAAAACCACCACGCCTCAAAATAAAACCCCTTTCACTGAAATAACCAAACCCACCGCCGAAACTACCAAGCCTACCAAAATGAAAGCCACTGCTTCAGCTAAAGCTACCACGCCCAAAAATAAAACTTATTCCATAGGAACTACCACACCCACCGCCCAAGCCACCAATCCTACCTATACGAAAACCACTGCTTCAGGAAAAATCACCACGCCTCAAAATAAAACCCCTTTCACTGTAATTACAAAACCTCCCGTCGAAACTACGAAGCCTACCAATACGGTAACAACTCTGTCAACAAAAACCACGACGCCTCAAAATAAAACCCCTTTCACTGAAATTACCAAACCCACCGTCGTAACTACCAAGCATACCAATACGGAAACAACTCTTTCAACAACAACAACCACGCCTCAAAGTAAAACTCCTTTCACTGAAATTACCAAACCCACCGCCGAAACTACCAAGCTTACCAATACGGAAGCAACTCTTTCAACAAAACCCACCACGCCTCAAAAAAATAAATTTCCTTTCACTGAAATTACCAAACCCACCGCCGAAACTACAAAGCCTACGAATATGAAAACCACTGCTTCAGCTAAAACCACTACGCCTCAAAATAAAACCCCTATCACTGAAATTACCAAACCCAGCGCCGAAACAACCAAGCCTACCAATACGGAAACAACTGTTTCAGCAAAAACCACCACGCCTCAAAATAAAACCCCTTTCACTGAAATTACCAAACCCAGCGCCGAAACTACCAACCCTACCAATATGAAAACCATTGCTTCAGCAAAAATCACCACGCCTCAAAATAAAACCCCTCTCACTGAAATTACCAAACCCAGCGCCGAAACTACCAAGCCTACCAATACGGAAACAGCTGTTTCAACAAAAATCACCACGCCTCAATATAAAATTCCTGTCACTGAAATTACCAAACTCACTGCCGAAAATACAAAGCCTACGAATATGAAAACGACTGCTTCAGCTAAAACCACTACGCCTCAAAATAAAACCCCTCTCACTGAAATTACCAAACCCAGCGCCGAAACTACCAAGCCTACAAATACGGAAACAGCTGTTTCAACAAAAACCACCACGCCTCAAACTAAAACCCCTTTCACTGAAATTACCAAACCCTCCGCCGAAACTACCAACAATACCAATATGAAAACCACTGCTTCAGCAAAAATCACCACGTCTCAAAATAAAACCCCTTTTACTGAAATTACCAAACCCACCGCCGAAACTACAAAGCCTACCAATACGGAAACAACTGTTTCAACAAAAACCACCACGCCTCAAACTAAAACCCCTTTCACTGAAATTACCAAACCCACCGCCGAATCTACCAACCCTACCAATATGAAAACCACTGCTTCAGCAAAAATCACCACGTCTCAAAATAAAACCCCTATCACTGAAATTACCAAACCCAGCGCCGAAACTACCAAGCCTACCAATACGGAAACAACTGTTTCAGCAAAAACCACCACGCCTCAAAATAAAACCCCTTTCACTGAAATTACCAAACCCAGCGCCGAAACTACCAACCCTACCAATATGAAAACCATTGCTTCAGCAAAAATCACCACGTCTCAAAATAAAACCCCTTTTGCTGAAATTACCAAACCCACCGTCAAAACTACCAAGCCTACAAATACGGAAACAACTTTTTCAACAAAAATCCCCACGCCTCAAAATAAAACCCCTTTCGCTGAAATTACCAAACCCACCGCCGAAACTACCAAGCCTACAAATACGGAAACAACTGTTTCAACAAAAATCCCCACACCTCAAAATAAAACCCCTTTTGCTGAAATTACCAAACCCACCGCCGAAACTACCAACCCTACCAATATGAAAACCACTGCTTCAGCAAAAATGACCACGTCTCAAAATAAAACCCCTTTCACTGAAATTATAAAACACACCGCCGAAACTACAGAGCCTACCACCAATATGAAAACCACTGCTTCAGGTAGCACCACCACGCCTCAAATTAAAACCCCTTCCACTGAAACTACCATAACCACAGTCAAAACTACCAAGCCTGCCGACACGAAAGCCACTGCTTCAGCAAAAACCACCACTCCTCAAAATGAAACCCCTGTCACTGAAATTACCAAATCCACCGCCGAAACTACCAAGCCTACCAAAACGGAAATAACTGTTTCAACAAAAACCTTGACGCCCAAAAAGGAAACCCCTCCCACTGGAATAACCAAACCCACTGCCGAAACTACCAAGTCTACTAATACGGAGACCGCTGGTTCAGCAAAAACTACCACGCCTAAAAATAAAACCCCTTCCCCTGGAATTACCAGACCCACCACAGAAACACCCAAGCCTACCAATACGGAAACCATTCCTTCAGCAAAAACCACCACGCACCAAAATAAACTCCTTTCCACTGGAGTTACCCTTCCTACCGCCGAAACAACCAAGCCTACCAATACGGAAACCATTCCTTCAGCAAAAACCACCACGCACCAGAATAAACTCCTTTCCACTGGAGTTACCCTTCCTACCGCCGAAACAACCAAGCCTACCAATACGGAAACCATTCCTTCAGCAAAAACCACCACGCACCAAAATAAACTCCTTTCCACTGGAGTTACCCTTCCTACCGCCGAAACAACCAAGCCTACCAATACGGAAACCATTCCTTCAGCAAAAACCACCACGCACCAGAATAAACTCCTTTCCACTGGAGTTACCCTTCCTACCGCCGAAACAACCAAGCCTACCAATACGGAAACCATTCCTTCAGCAAAATCCACCACGCACCAAAATAAACTCCTCTCGACTGGAGTTACCCTTCCTACCGCCGAAACAACCAAGCCTACCAATACGGAAACCATTCCTTCAGCAAAAACCACCACGCACCAAAATAAACTCCTTTCCACTGGAGTTACCCTTCCTACCGCCGAAACAACCAAGCCTACCAATACGAAAACCACTGTTTCAGTCAAAACCACCACGCCCCATAATAAAATTATTTCTACTAGAACTACCACACCCACTGCCGAAACTACCAAGCCTACCAATTCGGAAGCCACTCCTTCAGCAAAAACCACAACGCCAAGAAACAAAACCCCTTCCACTCGAACTTCCAAACCCACCGCCGAAACTACCAAGCCTACCAATACGGAAATCAGTGCTTCAGGGAAAACCACCACGCCACAAACTAAAACTTTTTCGATTGGAACCACCAAACCCACCGCCGAAACCTTCAAGACTACCAATACGAAAACCACTGCTTCTGCAAAAACTACCACGCCCCAAAATGAAACCTTTACCACTGGAACTGACAAACCCACCGTCGAAACTACCAAGCCTACCAATACGAAAACCACTGCTTCTGCTAAAACCACTACGCCCAAAAATAAAACCCCTTCTACTGGAAATACGAAACCCACCGCCGAAACTACCAAACATTCCGATACGGAAACCACTGCAAAAGCCACCACGCCTAAAAGTAAAACCTCTACCACTGAAAATGCTAAACCCAACACCAAGACTAAAAAGCCTGCCAATTCGAAAATGATTGATTCAGCAAAAGGTCAGACGCCCAAAACTAAAACACCTGCTCCCGAAACTACTGAACCCAACGCCAAAACTACAAAGCCTACCAATTTGAAAGCCACTCCTTCAGCAGAAGTCACCACGCCCAAAACTAAAATCCCTACCACTGAAACTGCAGAACCCAACGCCAAAGCTACAAAGCCTACCAATGCGAAAGACACTCCTTCAGCAGAAGTCACCACGCCCAAAACTAAAACCCCTACCACTGAAACTGCTGAACCCAACGCCAAAGCTACAAAGCCTACCAATGAAAAAGACACTCCTTCAGCAAAAGTCACCACGCCCAAAACTAAAACCCCTACCACTGAAACTGCTGAACCCATCGCCATAGCTACAAACCCTACCAATTCGGAAACCATTCTTTCAGCAAAAGGCAAGACGCCCAAAACTAAAACCCATACCACTGAAACTACAAAACAAAAAACAAAAACTACCAAACCTACCACTACGAAAATCACGCCTACTACCACCAAAACCACTACGACAACCACGACAACTACAAGCGCCACCACGACAGTCACTGAGATAACAGCCACTCCTACAGGTAATACTTCTTTGATGAAAGTTTGCCTTCAATTTTTGTTTCCAGTTGTATCGTTATCATTTCACTAGTTCATTTATTAGTTTACAAAATTAGTTTATTATTCAGCTACACAAATGTTTGTTACAAATCCCCTTTAAATTATTTGTGAAAGCTAATTGGAAAGCATTTTTGACCAAGTCGTAACTTGATCTGGTCACATGTAGCATTGAGAGCACGCTCCACGTATGACTTCACGAACTACCTTCACAGAAAAAGAATAATGTTACCAAATGTCAAGGTTGTATTTTTTTTATTTTTTTATTGGCCACAATTTAGGATATTAAATCACAATATCTTAAATGCTGCTATTTATATACATGATAGGAAGTTGCTGATGTGTCAAAATTTATGTCGGTATGGGCTTTTCGCCGAAGACAATACTTGACCTTGTCATTGCGCTGACTTTTGGTGTCTAGGGCGGAGCTTCGACGGACATGGGTTTTAAAGCGTATGATATCGATTATTTGAGAACGACTTGTGATTCTGCCAAATTCAAGCTGACATCTCGGCCTAAGCTCTTCATTCAAAAGTCCTCACTGACTTTTGAATGAGTTTTGCCCTAGAAGGATAAAACAATAACTAACTCCGATCGTCTGAACTTATCGAATAAAACTAGAGCGTTTGAGCTTTTAACCACTCCTTCACAGCGTCGGGCGCCTATGGTTTTACAACGTAGGCCTAACTCTTGATATAGATACTATTTTTCTGCGACCTTTCGAAATTCTGAATCAATTTCGGTTCTAATTAGGCCTATAGGGCCGCCTGATTCTAAGAAAAGCGTTGGCTTGAGAGAAGCCACACATTCCATTGCTTTTATATTAGTATGTTGAATGGATTCAACAGTTCAAACATATAATACTTTCTACGCGCAACGAATTTTTCTAATCTGTCTTTTGATATAACCTAAAAAATTACCGACTATGATCGCATACAATTCAGATAAGTCAGTAAACATGAAACCAAGTAAATAAGTAAGCATCAAGCTAGAAAGCGAGTCCCCATCGCTATGACTCCAAAACATTCACCGAGTGTAGAACATTACAATTGGTGGTAATCTGTTTTTGAATGTTTTTCAGCCTGTGGGGACGGCGGTGACGTTGTCATTGTTCTTCAATGTTCCGAAAGCTTTGACGATCCAATTCTTGACACAATTAAGTCCTTAATCAGTGAACTTCTCGACGAAGTTGACCTCGATGAAGACATGATTCGCTTAGGCCTCGTCACCTTCGGCGACCCTGTTCATCCTCGCTTCGATCTGACCCGGCTTCGTTCAGGGGACGAGTTTCTAGCAGGTTTCAGCCCTTTCGAATGCACGTCGAGTACGATTGATACAGCCGATGCTATCAGATACATACGTGATTATGCTCCGAATCGAGCGATTATTCTGAGGAGCGGCAGATCGCTCGACGTGAAGGAAACGTTACATGAGGCGGAACTGGCCAAGAAGGCTGGAATTCAACTCATGCCGATTGGAGTTGGAAATTACGGAAACATGCACGAGCTGAAGGCCATGTCCAGCTACCCTTACTCAAACAACATCCTAACGATTAACGGATTGTCTGATTTACCGAACCTCAAAACAAAATTCAAGAACATGATATGCGGAAGTAAGAACCATCCCTTTGCCACTGTGATGTATATATATATATATATATATATATATATATATATATATATATATATATATATATATATATATATATATATATATATATATATTCACCTGTGTACTATCGAAACATTTACTATAGCGCCTTCATTGTCGTATTAAGTTGCGGCACACACGACTATCCAACTGATGTAAAGAATTGTGTCTCAAGGTAGTTTTAACCATGTTTCCTGAATATTCAAGTGCAGCAGTTGGTGTGTGCAGCGGAAGCACAATATGAAAGTACAACACAGGCGAAGAAGGCGTGATGGTCTCTCTCCATAGCTGATGTGCAAGGGCGCGGCGTCTGTATACCTATACAGGCAAAAATTTGCAGCGACCGTTAGCCTGGCGATTAGGAAGTCATTTGGGTTCGACCAACGAGGCCTGCCTAGACTGTGTAATGTGTATCTCTCTTTGCTCAATGAGAAGCCAGCGTAATGGTGTTAATAATCCAATATATGATGGAACTTCGTCGAAATTGTCCAGTAGCCGGGTGGCGCGGGTGAAGAAGGATTGATACAGACATACTCAGATACTCTGACCTTAATTCTGCTAGCATGCACATAATTATGGGCCCATAGTGGATCCATATCCCATATGGATCCCAGGTTGGACCCAAACAGACTCAACATAGGTTCAATGTAATGTTCATGGGTACTTGGCAGGGCAGGAGGCCTACAAGGATGGATCTACTGCTGTCAAAGTGTGTCGAGTAAACGAGTGAAACTGTCTCCGCAGCACAATGCGACAGATTGTGCAGAATGACCTCTGCTTGACGCAGTTGTTATTAGCAGGACTGGAAAGATGGGACACATAGTCAACCAAGAATAGGTTTCTCAGACTAAATTACTTACTGCCTGCATGATTGAATGCCTGATTTAATTAATTCTTCGACTATTGACTGATAATGATACTGAGCGAATAGCTAGGCCTCATTACAACCAGATTCCAAGGATGGTGAGAATAAAATGCCTAGATCTGTGTTAGCACCGTGTTGCGTAACCTACTGCTAGAATAATTTAAATGGAGATGAAGTTACTAATCAATGAACGAGTGAGTGAACGATTGAATATTTATAAAATCACAAAAAATTAGCCCATAACTTTAAACAGCTACCGAATATAAGCAGAAAACAATGTTGCCCTCTAAAAACAGGTGAATACGAGTTACTTGTATATTATGTTATGTCATTTGCTTATCTTTAGACTGTGATGTCTGTGTTGACATCGCCTTTTTGCTCGACGCCTCCGAGAGCATCGGTGATGCGAACTTTGGTAAGGAAGTGGAATTTGTGACGGACTGTGCACGTGATCTCACAGCCAACAGCCATGTGATTATTCTTCCATTCTCCGACTGCGTCTCCACTCCGTTTCGTCTCTACGACTTTCAGGACCAGATGTCTTCACTGGGAGCCATGCCACCCTGCGAAAGGTCAGTCTACCTACAAAATTTATTATTTTTCACGATAAATGCATAGTCTGCTGTTCAATCTCTCATTTCATTTAAGCCTGCTCTTCAACCCATCCAAAACTGAGTTTCTGCTTTTGGAACCTTAACAGCAACTCGATAAATTTAATATTTGATCTCTGCCCACATAAGCATTTCTGTCGTATAATGTAGCTAGCTGTTCAGGCCGTACTACTTTAGCGTTGTGTAGTAATCAAACCTGTCATTCAGCGAACACATTAACTCTATATGCAGGTCAGTTCACAACCACTTCCTTGAATCCGTAGGATTAGACACTGCATTCCCTTTTCTGTCCTGATTTGTTTCGCTGATGTTTCGACTACTTTTACATTCTTCTATTGCATTCAAAAGGAAACTTGATCAAGCTAAATGAGTTCAAAATAATTTGGCCAGATCTATCACCAAAACTCCAAAATATGAACGCATATCACAGATCATGAAATCATAGCGTCTTAACATACGAAGACGATTAAATTTTCGAGAACATCAAGGTAATTTGCGCATGCGGACTTGAGACTGTTTTGAGTTAGAAGTGATTGAGAAAGACACCTAAGCAGAGTGGGAAATCGTTTATTCCGCTGTAATAATCTGTACCCCGTACCTTTCGAGCTGTAGCAATAGACACTTCTGTTTCTCTGGGTTTATCCTCACTAACACGTGCACCTTCTGTTCTTGCATTTCCTATATAATACTGAATGCGCTACTAGTGTATAACAAGTAAATATAATACAGTGTGTGCTGCGATTAATAATGGAATCTTGCAGCGGTGGATCAAGAAACACAGCAGCTGCCCTTGCCGCCTTACGCAACAACATCTTCACGAAAGCAGGTGGTGATCGGCCTGAATACCCTAACATCGCCATACTTCTAACAGATGGTGCCTCGGACAACCTGGAGGCCACACTGAAAGAGGCGCTGCAGCTTAGAGCACTGGGTACCAGTCTCTTTGTGATTGGTATTGGACCTTCGCTTGATGTCGAAGAAATGAATGGAATCGTCGGCAATCCATCGTCAAAGAATGTCTTTTTTGCAAACGACTTCGATTTTCTCGAGACTGCCCGCGAAAATCTAAATCAAGCACTTTGCCACAGTAAATAAATTAGTAATAAAATATCCTATATAACAACAGGAATATAGGCACGTTTGTAGTGTAATAAAGTATTATTTGTATTTGGGGCGTCTAATATGTATTCCAACATACATAATCTTTACGAAACGATCTTAATGATTATCAGTTCTTGGGGATTTCTAAGTCTTCAGGTGGAATTACTCTACTGCTGTAGTTTCTGTGTGGCTTCTCGAGTGCACAATATTTTACATTTAAATTTACCAGTTAAGATTGACGTAAAGTTGCATAAATATTTTTATTATCTGCCCTTGTTTAATTTACTCTTTTGGAAAACAGGTTTACTTAATAATCTATCAAGGTAGCCTTCATGAAAAAAAGTCAAGAGAATAACTGAATAGTTGAGCATTCACTAAATCGAATACTCTATTCGTTGAATGTTACCTTGTGGTTGCAGATGTTAACGACTGTGAACCAAATCCTTGTATGAATGGCGGATCTTGCGTTGACCTTTTCGGTGGATTTCAGTGCAACTGTCCCACGGGTTTCTCTGATACACATTGCGAAAAAGGTAACAATCTTTTTCTCACGTTATCTTCTAATTCCTACCCAGATTCATCCTGTCCTTCTGTTCGTCCAGTGTTTCACGTCTCAATATGAATCTGCCTCAGCAGCTCCTCTGCCTCCTCCTCACTGTGACCTCTTGGCAACTGGATCTGCACCTCCACTTGGTATATCTGGGAAAACCCTCTAACACGGTGGAGCGCTCCTCAATAAGTTCTTGTCGTACGCCTGGCTTTTTAGGTTCCGCCTTAGAAATTTCTTCATTACAATTCTATAATTCTTTCGTTGATGTTGTCGTTAAGAGCATTATATTGCGCCCGTTTTTTATTAGCCCAGCAGCGCTGTGTCCAAGCTCTGGTCAGAGAGAACACTTTCAAAGCATTTTAGTCCATACTTTTTTAGTTTTTGTAACAAACAAATTAGTCAATAACGAAATATATGGACCTTTTTTCATTGGGCAATCTATCACGCTACAAGTAGGCCTTATTGTAACCAATCCTCCATACGGTGTTCTGGCTTAAGTTCTAGAAAATTGCAGCAATATCATCCGAAATATCTTCTAAGTGACGTTGCTCACACTGAACATTTCTTCCTCTGCTTGTCGCCGATTCACAATCTCAATGGGCTAGTCGATTACTTTTTCGCTTCGATTAAAACTTGTTAATGGGTTAGAGTTGGAATTCATTCATTCATTCAACATAAATATCGCAGCGCTACATCAATATTTTTGTCTTCACCGTGCCCCATCGTATAGCATAGCATTCAAGAAATCAAAGCATTCTACAATCTACAATAAGCAGCAACACAAATAGGCCTACCAAGATACATGAGATAAAACCAAAGTCATACCAAGAACAACGAATCTTGTTATATCAATAACGCCGTTTGAGAATATCACTGAAAGTTTTCTGCAATACATTATTAGCAACTATCCCCATCAAATTCCGCCACTGCTTAGCTATTAATCTATCGTAAGTAATTAAGTATCATAAAGTTATTATAAGTTAACATCTGTTAAATCGATATGCATTGCATCTCATACATCGTTATTTTCTTTCTGCACAGGATGTTCTAGTGCCTTGGATGTTGCTCTCATCCTGGATATATCTGGAAGCGACGAAGAGTATTACGATCTGCTGTTGAAATTCGTCACTAAAATTCTCTACGGGCTTCCACTAGACGCTAAACTGGCACGTGTTGGAATCATCACCTACGCGGACAACTCCGTAGTGAGCGACTTCTCATACTCGACAATGGAACAGATTGAGAATGCTCTGGCTTTTGGTTTAGACGGAGGACGAACTCACCCAAACGGTGACGGCGAGTTGGCCTTTGACAACGTCTTCGTCGGAAAGCTCGGAGAACGCATGGACGCCTCGAAAATCGTCATTGTTCTAACGGACGGAAACTCCGACATGCAACCAGAAATTGCGATTCCGGAGACGAATGACCTACGAGGGCTTGGCACACAGTTTTACATCGTTGCCATTGGACCGGACATAGACGCAAACCAAATAAACAGACTTGCGGAAACAGATGACGTCAATCACGTTATTTACGTTTCGAGCTCAAGACGTGTCGCGAGAGGTGCCTCAACTCTGCTCAGCTGGATATGTGAATAACATTTGAGCCAACGCAGCAGTAGAATATAGCGGATCAGGATATCACACGTCAGCGTCGATACCTTGGCTACATTTTCAGCAGCGAAAATTTGTCGTAATCGCTGTGCGGCCTATTGGATCTCATGTCAGTGATGAGGTCAAAAGCTGTTTAGCTAACCGTTACCGATAGTGCGCTGCGAATAGTTTATGAGTCGCATAGTTGAGAGAAATCTGTGTCGTATAATCGGCGTCCTTTCAACTAATCAGTCGGCTTCATTTGACGACATACAATTACGCAAAGACTGCTTTTAAAGCGTCAGTTTTGCGATTGTACCAGAGTTGTACTTGTGACTTTTAGATCTATTTATAAGAAGAGGACTAAGAGGATGAGGAACAGGAGAAGGTTGCTACGGGAACTGTTTGTTTTTGTGCTTTTTCAAGCAAACGATGTTCGAGTTTTATTTATATTTTTGAATCTAACTGATGTAAATAGATAAATTTAAATAAGTTTAAATAGTTTTGAGCATATTTGTCTGCAGTTACTACGACTTTAAAATGTTATAAAAAGAGAAACTCTCTTACTTATGAGTGTCATGCATAGGCCTAATCGTTTGCGTTAATGTTTAGAATATTTAACTGCCAATATGTTGGCCTATGTGACGAGCTAATTCTTTTGGCAGCTCTTGAAACTAATTTATTCATTATTGTGGTGATGTGTAGGCCTAAATGGCATAAAAATTATGTCAATGCTACTAGTTATCGTAAACTCCAAATTTCTAATACGCTAATCCAGAGGATTTCAAACTGTGGTCCGCGGACCAAGAGGGGTCCGCGAAGGATATGACGGGGGTTAGCGAGAGAGTTCTGAAAATATTAATTAATGATTAACACTGCATGGTTTTAGCATTGTAACAGAAATTGTAACCGAAACTTATATAGCACCACTCAGATCTGCATCAACGTATAGCGTGTGTTTTCAAATTCATACACTACTTATAAGCAAGCTTGTATTGTGGAAATAGTCTGCCTGTTACTTTGTTTAAATTTGAAGTGATAAATTTTACTTTTTAAATGCTTAGGTCCGCGAGCTATGCCTAGAAACAAATAGGGGTCGCTGGTCAAAAAAGTTTGAAAACCTCTGCGCTAATCTTAAGGTATGCGAGCAGCAGAAGCTAATGCATGAGCGCTGCGTCTAGTAAGAGGGTTGTCCTGAGATAAAGAGCGAAGATCCGTGTACGGTTGCCAGAGAGACCATAGAGACGAGATAGAGAAACTGCCAAGACTGGTTTCGTTTTGAACGAGAAAGCGTGGAAGTAGGAGGACTGGATGGAGTAGGGAAGCAATTCTGGAAGAGGTGGGACTTGAATTTGGAGTGTCGCATGGCTCCCCTACCTATCACCTACGAGGTGACAAGCTGAAGACTGAGGAGCCATGTGAAACGCAGGCAAACACTCATTTCTCGCTGCTCAGCCCTTGAACTGGCAATGAATACACCAAAAGCCCCGGACATTGGGCATTAGAGGACTTGCTGCTTACCTCCATCCTTGCGCCGGTACAAATTCTGTTGCTTGGTGTTTGCGCCCCGTGTGCGCAAATAACCTGTCCAGGATTGTTTTACGGAATAACGTAACATGCATTGATTTCTTGAATGCTATGCTACAAGCCTTAGGCTGCAGAAGCAGAGCGCTAGACCAATAATTCACCGTGCTGCACATATGAGAAATGTGTGTGTGTTTGTGTGTGTGTGTGTGTGTATATATATATATATATATATATATATACGTATCAGTCGCCCTTCAATATGAAAACTCCCTGCCTGTTTTAGGCACCTCGGATTGGAACAATCCGGCGACCGTGCAGCCCCGGATTATAGGTACATATATATATATTATATATTTCTATATATATAAAGAAGAAACTCTGTCTGTCTGTCTGTCTGTCACACAATCTTTGACCGGGATGCATTTCAAGAGCTTTCGAGCTTTTCACTCCAAACCTCTACTACTGTCTCGGGGTGGGCATTACACACCCAGTGTGAGGCTTCGCGTCCCCCGTTTTCACCACTTCCATGGTGTTCCGGCCCAAAAACTGTCGGAAACGCCCCCAAAAATTCTGCTCAATCTATTTTCATTCTCACTCGCCAGGTGGTGGTGGTGGTGGTGGTGGTGGTGGTGGTGGTGGTGGTGGTGGTGGTGGTGGCGGCGGCGGCGGCGGCGGCGGTGGTGGTGGTGGTGGTGGTGGTGGTGGAGTGAAACTTATAACCCCGGGCAACGCCGGGTAAACCAGCTAGTGTACCTATAATCCTGAATGACGGAGGGCCATGTCCTAGGACAACGTCCTAGGACCATGTCCGGAAGAAGAGGTAAGGGAGTACAAATTATAAAATACTAAGATATAACGTCATCTCATTATTGAGGCAAACGCTGCATGCATATGTATATAGCGAACAACATTGTACATTACATTGGATATGATCATTTAAATGTCACTCAAGCCAAAAAATAATTCCACATTTTCCTCCCACTTAGATTTGGAATGTCCTCATTACTCAAGCAACATCATAGCAACAACTTATCGCTACTAAAACAGGCACCTAATTTATATGGCAATGGAGCGCAATCACTTACTTACGACACTTATTTGGAGTATGGCATTAGCAGCACAGCGTTTCTATTATCATGACGTCATTTCCATTGTGCACCTCAACCGTTAAAACGGAAAAGTTTTAAATGCATTCCTTCTTTCAATTAAAATCACTTATATCCTTAGCAATTCATTATTATTAATTAGTTCCTAATGAAGAATGATTATAACTAAACAATTCAAACATTAATCGGACAAGAAACGGAAATTATTTCACTACAATGAACGCTAGCGCGGACTTATACTCAACAATATACGGTATCTAAGGCACGGCGATCTTCCCCGCTAAATCATTATCAAACTCTCAAAGCCAACGCTAAACCAATAATTATTACGTTGCAAAACATAACTAGCAATAAAACAGTAATTTCAACTCTCAACACATTAACACGTTTACAGCAAAATCCCACAGTTTGACGTTTTTCACACGGAGAATTGGAGTTCTCATTACTGAGATCGTAACACAATGAATGAGGAGCGGGGCCATATAGACCATGCTTGGATACTATTGTTAAGATGTCGGCAGTATGATGGAGACAACGAATGGGTCCCAGGACTGAGCCCTGAAGAACGCCACATGTAATGATAGAACAGCCTTCCTGCACATATTCGGGATGTCAAAAACATTTTAAAAAGAAAACAGCTAAAACTATAATTGCTATGTAGCCTATGTAGGGCCTACATAACTCTTAGCTTTTGCGCTGACAGTTGGCCATGCAAAACACCCTTGAAGTAGCTTGCTACTGACGATCATATAGAAATTATTGTTGTAATTACAACTACAATGCTTGGTGTCCTTGACCTTTGAAACTCTGGATCAAATAAATCAAGAAGGTCTACTCTGTATGTAGTCCTCGGCTAACGTCTTGCTCAAGTAACAAGAGATTATAGGGAGAATACTTTCCTCTATCAGCGCCTTTCTATGGTTAACCAGCGCTCAACAGCATGTACCCCGTGGTCGATCGAGTCGAGTGCTACGATCGACTTGGTTCGCCCGACGATCGACTCGATCAACGTTGTCGACTAGTCGACCTCTCGTCGACTCGATCGACTTGGCAAATAAACGATCGACTTTTGTATGTAGGCCTAGTCTTTTTGTCAAAATTGCTGATGACTGTTGCATTCTTATATTTCAGTACCTAAAATACTCACGAATTCCTCAAACTTTCAAACTGTGATTGAACTATAGTAACTAAAATTTCAGATATTATAATAACATCGTGTGTGGTTGACTTGAACTAATCTCTCAAAAATTCATAATATACGCTGCACGCTCCAGACAAGTCAACTGCACACTGGACAATGTCAACTGCATACCTCGATTTTAAGACCTGTTATAGTCATGTAAGTAGAGCCTATTAAACCACGCTGTCCACGTCGACTCGATCAGCTAGGTGACAAGTGAATCTTCTATAGTACGGTGCAGAAATTAGTACCAGCTCAAAAATAAGACGGTAGTAGATGACGTGCAGTGTCAGGGTGAGAATTGTCGGGTGGGTGGGTGTTGAACCCCCTAGTCTTTCTTAAAACCCCATAGTAGGCCCTAAAATCTTCATTGCACACCCAAACTCCACATGAATCAAAGTCTAACCCCCTAGTCTTTTTTCTGCAATTCTCACACTGTGCAGTGTCTAGTTTACAGTAAGTTCAGGAAACTGCTCAAGATTACTATTCTGTAGTTTAACACATCTTAATCTCTCGCGCCATTTCACCGTAAAACTGAAAAGGCACGGCCTTCCTCTACACCTTTCACAAATCACAATACGAAAGAACCAAGAGGATAATAATTTGCACCGAACTTCTGCTGATGACGATGAGTACGAAATGACCAAGATGATGACAACGATTGTAATGATAATGATGATAATGATGGTGATGGAGAAGATGATGATTATGATGACGACGACGACGATGATGGCAATGGTTATTGTGCTATGGCAATGTTGCATACCTATATAAACGATGACGATTTAACTCAGATGACGTAACAATATTACGTCGTTTGTGCATTGAATTTCTGGAAGTTTAACTTAAGGAAATTAATTAAACAAGATTATAATTAGAGCATCTTGTCGTTCTCTGCCTAAATAATACTTATAAAAGTCGCGTAAAATCCTTTTTCTTGGAAACTAGTACAACTACAACGAACCGAATTGTTTGAAATCAGCAACGATTCTTTAATGCAACAACTGATAGAGTCTTGGAGGAGCTTCGTATCCACGGTCGGAGTCTTTACTGCGCAACTAAGGAACAGTAAGAAGATTATTTCGCTATAATTATATCCCAATATCACGATGACGAAGAAGAAAATGATGACTACGACAACGACGTTGACAAAGACGACGAAAATGATGATGATAATGACGATGATGATAATGATGCCGATGATCATGTAAGTTTTCGTTGTATTTAATTGAAGGGATGAGTCGTTCATCATTTGCCGCACTTACGATTGTGATGGCAGTTTCTTCGTGTGTTTACTCACAGGAAACGCATTCAGGTTGGTTGAATTCTAAGGGGAATAACAGCATTAACTATGCATATTATATGTGTTATTGGTAGACTAGAGAGAGAGAGAGAGAGAGAGAGAGAGAGAGAGAGAGAGAGAGAGAGAGGAGAGAGAGAGAGAGAGAGAGAGAGAGAGAGAGAGAGAGAGAGAGAGAGAGAGAGAGAGAGAGAGGAGAGAGAGAGAGAGAGAGAGAGAGAGAAGAGAGACAAGAGAGAGAGAGAGAAGAGAGAGAGAGAGACAGAGACAGAGACAGAGACAGAGACGACAGAGACAGAGACAGAGACAGAGACAGAGACAGAGACAG
The DNA here is from genome assembly GCA_963556255.1 of Allolobophora icterica. Taxonomy (NCBI): domain Eukaryota; kingdom Metazoa; phylum Annelida; class Clitellata; order Crassiclitellata; family Lumbricidae; genus Allolobophora; species Allolobophora icterica. Next base: position 65,752,261 of record OY744606.1, read on the forward strand.
AGACAGAGACAGAGAGAGACAGGACAGAGAGAGAGAGAGAGAGAGAGAGAAGAGAGAGAGGAGAGAGAGAGAGAGAGAGAGATGTGAAGGAGGGGAAGGGGAGAGCTGGACGAGGGCGGCATAATTATGTGTAGCTGCAGCGAGATGGTTAGCGGGCAGCTGGAGTTGTTATTATTATATCTTCATTTATTCATACAAATTACCACTGACAAAACGCAATGAGGTAGGCCTATAGGTCACTTGGGTACTGATTATATACCATTAACCGTTTTTGAAACGTCATGCAGGTCAGAATGTTTCTGTCAGTGCCTAACTGTTTTTATACAACTTCCCGATCCAGAAAGTTCCTACTATCTTTGATAGGAAGGGCAAACGGAAGCAATCTAGGTCTCAGATTGTGCCACTGTCCTCTCTCTCAATGCATAGCGTTCGCAAAACATGCTGCTTGTTAGATATTACAGTCCTAAACAGATTTTCGTCAGCCATATTATCAACCGAAAGGGGATCAGCTGGAAGAAACCCGGCCCACGCCATCCGACCAAGGAACCGCTCCAGTCGACCATGCTCCGCAGAACTCAAAAGTTCCCACCATGCCGGTGACGCATACATTAATTTGGCTACAGTGGTGGCACGCGACATCATGAGATGCAGAAAGTGTGACTTGGCAACCGATTCGAATTAGAATTGAACCTCGATTCGATTCAACGCATACCACTTCGACATACCCGTAGGCCTAGTATTTAATTGATAGGTGAGACGTAGCATAGTAACACCTTTAGGCTTACCGTTAAAGTACGATGGTATCTGTGAGAGAATCGAGCGATGGGCAGATGAACACAATTAACGAACGTATTCGTCTTTCGGTTATAAATTATTTTGTTCGTATTTCAGTCAATTTCAATACCATCCGTAAGACCGAAAGGCGTTAGTTAGCCTACATACCTTTGTCAAATGTGTGAGCTGACAATCAAACTTTATGACAATACCGGTCAGTCACGTTATAAAACAATTAGAAGTTAGGCCTTGTTATCGTTCGCAGTTGATGACGTCAGCATTGAAAATAAATAAATAGAAAACCTAGACCAGTCATGGCCATGAGCCGAGATACGGCAATAAATATAAAATTAAAATAAGTAACTATATACAAGTGACGCCGTTGGAAACCGGTTAACGTAATGGATGCCGTATAATACTATAATAATTGTAAGAGATCCGTATGTGTGCTGAGTCGAAAATTTTCGACTCCTATCGTCATTCTCGAATCGAATAGAATACCGTCGTCCGCTTCGTTTTCGAATCGAATATAAAAGCTTCGTAGATCCTTAATATATATGTTTGTATGTATGTTTGCGTTTAGGTATGTATGTATCAGTGCATATTTTAAAGAAATTTAGACTATGGGACAAAATTTTTGAACTCATCTCTGAAAAACTTTATGACCTTTTTTTAGGAGGTCACCTCCCAAAAGAAGTCATCTCCCGAAAACCGATGATGACCTTTTCTTGAAAATTCTTCTCCGAAAAAAGTTGATGACCTTTTTTAGGAAGCCATCCTCCGAAAAAGTCACCTCCCGAAAACAGTTCATGACCTTTTTGGGAATTTACTACTGGGGCAAATCTTAAAACTCTTGCAACATTTTGTCCCACTACTTATACTTTAACCATACATTGCCTGGGACAAATCAGCCTAACTACTGGGACAAATCCTAACACTACTGGGACATTTGTCCCACTAGTTATACAGTTAAAATATGCCCTGGTATGTATGCGTGCATATATGTAGCCTATCTATGTATTCGCCCATATATGTATCTGTGTGTTAATGTATTTTGCAAGTGATCTATCCACATGAACAATTATTAACTTCTTGATATATTAAATGTTATTTTAATGCGATATTCACAAGCAACATATCACTTATATATGCGAAGTGTCGAAGAGAAACTTAAACGTAGCTGCTTCAACACCAGCAACAAGGCATTCCTACAGAGGCGGCCTTTGACAGTTCTGTGCTACAGGCCACTATAGGCACGCCGCAAGGACAAAAATTCCGCCCTTTACTCAACACATATATTTCCATTTAATTTCTTACTAACTAGTTATATTATTTTTCCTTTTCCGGAATTTGCCGCCCCTTGAGAAATGCCGCTCTAGGCAGCCGCCTATATCGCCGCTACCTAAAGCCGTATGGCATTCCTAAGAGGAGACGAAAACCTCGACTAATGCAGCGACTGGAACAAACAATATGTCTCTCGCAAAAGACAAAACATAAGTGATTAAACAAATTATTAGATGGACTTGGACGATTGAATTCGTTGTATACGTGCACATAGAAAAGACACTCCCCTTTCAACTTCTGGACTATTGTTACTGAGACAACGTCTACATTACTCGGACATACTGATACAAGACAGCCGAAGCAGGACTCCTATACAAAGTCAAAGAATTCTTGTCGACAGAGATTTGTATTGTAGATGTAGTATAGGTCCATGATCACGGAATCTAAAGAAATACAGAGAAATAGCGATATTTGATCAAACACAGAAATATCGTAATCTTGTTAAGAGCTTAATTTAGAAATGTGTCCTCTTCTCTTCTTCTTCATTTCTCTTCTTCATCTTCATCTCTCTCTTCAGTCCGGTGTGTTCCCGCGATGAGGTTTTTACAAGATGACTCCATTCCTTTCTGTCTCTGACAGTTTCCAGGGCCGTTTTCTTGTCCATGTCTTGTTCTTTAGAAATGTCTAGGCCTACCTACACCTAAATTTACCCTTGCATGTTTGTATTATTCATCGAAAATATCAGCTGTTTGATATTATCTGTTGATGCCCGAAAATGCAGAACAGTGCCCACGAAAATAATATTACAGGGCAACAAAATTAATTGTTCTTGCTCTGTTATTAACTCGTGATGTGTGTTCGAACTTCAGATTGCATCCTCGATGTTGTATTTGTCATCGACTCATCAGGCAGCATAAGAGACACCAATGTCAAAGGACAAATGGACAACTGGGGTCTTCTCATAGATTTTGTTGACAACATCATAGAGAGCCTCAATGTCGGACCAGAACTCACTCATGTGGCGGCTGTAACTTTTGGTAATAGATACTTTCAATTTTATTAATTAGCAATGGAGTCATTTGAGGTAACGTCTGAAAAACGATCAAAGAAGTTAGTTTTATTAAACCGATTTAACCAAGAGCCAAGCAAATTGTCTATGTGAAAGCACATTAAAAGCCAGAAATATTGCACTTAGTTCTTCATTATGATACAATAATCTGTACCATATATATATATATATATATATATAATATATACATATAAATGTATGTAATATTATATATATATCTATTTTATCTGTTTATATATAATATATATTATTAAATCAAATCTGGATAACACACGGCAGCCAGCGACAAATGTTACAATGCGTTATGCAATATATCTTTGAATGATTGAATAAAATTGGCAATTGTTTCACCATATGTCGTATTCGGTTTGCACTTTGTACTATAGTTAATATTTCTAACGCTCATCAGAATTGGAATATCACGATTCACACACACCGTTAACTTACTTTGTTACGTACTCACCTCCCCAACTACTTAGTTACCTACTTGTTTACGTACTTAGTTGTCTACATTAATACATGCATGTGTGCCTATCTGCACTCCCACTGCCTTACTTGCTCACTCAGTTACTAATGTACTTACTGTGCAGAAGCACGGCCGTATCATCTACCAAACTTATTTAAATTCCGCCAGTGAATATATTAAACAGGATTTTCATTAGCTCAATTGAATGAGCTGAAATGTATAAGTTGATAATTTAGTGTTTTATCGAGAAAGTTTCGTAATGTTAGTGTGAACTGTTTCAATTTTGGAAATTTAATTAAATACTTCGTGCTTCCGAGTAATTTCCCAATCGTTTGCCGCTGGCTATTTATTTGCAGGAATTATCTTTCGTGCGACGCGCTATCTTCGTTTTAGTAACATTCTAACCTAGACTCACAAGTAAAATAGGCCGGGAATGTCTTTTATTGCGTTTATAGCCTAAGTGCTGATCAAACTTTCATCGCTCTCTTTACTAAAACTCTATCTTAAGATCACAAGTAATTTGACGTACATTGCGTTTTTGAGTGCTGATCAAACTTTTATTGTTGTCCATGGCGTCTCGTATAGATGTCAAAACGATGGTTCGAAATCCATCATCAGACGGGAAAAGAAGGTACGGAGGACGTGGCAATTTCTCTGCCATGTGAAAAGGAAAAATGGAGCTCGAAGAAACAGACGAAAGAATTCTAAGCATAGCACGAACTTTGATATGTGTGTCTTTAGACTATTGCCTGACATCATCTGACTTTGGCTGTGCTCGAGTTGATCATACACAATTAATTACAAAAAATTCACACAAGTTTCCTAACTTCATATGCTTTTAAACCTCTTAGTCTAGTGGTAGTCGACGAAAACTTGAAAGCTGAAACGTATAAGCAGATGGGCTATAAACCTGACTGTATGCTTGCAGCAAACGATGCCCTCCTGCAATTCGACTTCAATCTACACCAGACTCCAGAAGAAGTTATGGATGCTGTAGATCATATCCGTTACATGGGTGGCAACACAAATACGACGGGTGGGTTGAGGGTAGCGAAGTTGGACATCCTTTCTGCGGCGGGTGGCAGACGACCTGATCTTCCGGGCCTTCTTATGCTGATCACTGATGGATATCCGACGAGGGAAGTGGACAAACTATTAGCCACAACCGATGAAATCAAGGGAATGGGAATCACCATCATTGCTGTCGGAGTCACAAACCAAGTAAGCAACTTTCACACACGTCATTTCTATTCTTTATGTATTATGTAGATCATATTATATATTTCAAATATGATTATAGCTCAATTGTCAATTGCGCCATCGTTCTTTTCATTCGAGAGTACAAACAATAATGTTAGGCGATATCATTTTCAACAGTCCTCGATTCAACTGTTCATTTATTCACTTCTCTTATCTCTACATCTTCATGTTCACCAGCACATCAATTATAATCCACAGTTTTACTACAATAATTCTATGAAAATGAAACACAGTAATATTAGAGTAAAAATAAATATCTTTTATGCATGTATACATTGTGTATACGTGTTTCTGGCCAAAGTAGTGTATCGTATTGTATATGGACATTTGTAATGGGTGGGTATAATTGCATGTACATGTATGCAAGAAAGATAGTATGTGAGTAGTTGTTTCGCATGTATGTATCTTATACTACCATATACCTGCATAACTTCTTCACATGCATAGGTTAATGAAACGTGGGTGAAACAGATAGTAACTCCGCCTATAGAGGACACATGGATTCCAGTTGCAGACTTCGCTAAACTCAGTGAAACAACAGGCAAAATAACCAGAACCAGTTGTCAAGTCACAAAAAGCCCTTTGCCCACTACTACTACCACCACGACACCCACCACAACAACAACCACACCAACCACAACCACCACGACACCCACCACTACAACAACCACACCAACCACAACCACTACTACTCCCACCACTACAACAACTACACCAACCACAACCACTACCACTCCCACCACTACAACAACCACAACCACCACCACACCCACCACTACAACAACCACACCAACAACAACCACTACCACTCCCACCACTACAACAACCACACCAACCACAACCACTACCACTCCCACCACTACAACAACCACACCAACCACAACCACCACCACACCCACCACTACAACAACCACACCAACCACAACCACCACCACACCCACCACCCCCACCAAAAATACTACCACTCCCACCAATACAACAACCACACCCACCACAACCACAACCACACCGAATAGTACACCAACCACAAGTACCACCACTACAACAACCACAACCACTACTACTCCCACGACAACAACTACCTCACTGACAAGCACAACCACAACGCCAACCACCACGACTACTACGACAACCACCACAACCACAACACCAACCACCACAACCACAACGCCAACAACCACAACCTCCACGCCAACCACCACAACCACAACGCCAACCACCACAACCTCCACGCCAACCACCACAACGCCAACTACCACAGCCACAACACCCACCACTGCAACAACCACACCCACCACAATTACTAGTGGGGGTCGTGGGAATTGTGGTTGTGGGCCAATCACTACAACAACCACCACAACCCCAAAACCCGCTATCAGTAGAGATCGTGAGAATTGTAGCTGTGGGCAAATTCCAATCACTACAGCAACTACATCCACCTCAACCACCACCGTTCCCACTGTTGAAAAATTACTTTCTGTCATTTTGAGGATGTTTCCTCCTGTCACCCAAACCACTACCACCGCCATAATTACCGCGCCCACCACTAAAACCACAACTTCCGCGCCAAGCGCCACAGAGATAACCACCGCAGCCACAACACCCACCACTATAACAACCACACCCACCACAACCATCATTTCAGGTCGTCGAAATTCTAGTTGTGAGCCAATGCCAGCCATAACAACAACCACATCCACCTCAACCACCACCCTTCCCACTGTCGAAAAATTACTATCTGTCATTTTAAGGATGTTTCCTCCTTTCACCAAAACCACCACCACAACAGGTACCGAGCCCACAACAACAATCACAGCGCCAGCCACAGCAGCGACAGCATCCATCACACCAGCCTTCCTGCCTACTCCTGAAAAATCATTTAATTCCATACGCACAACCACAACTATCACGCCTACCACCACGAAAAATAAACCTACTGACACCAATAAAGCCCCTTCCACTGGAACTACCAAACCCACCGCCGAAACTACCAACACGGAAATCACTCCTTCAGCAGAAACCACCACGCCCGAAACTAAAACCACCGTTGAAAAATTACTATCTGTCATTTTGGAGATGTCTTCTGTAACCCAAACCACCACCACCACCATCACTACCACCACAACTACCGAGCCCACTACCACAACCACCGTAGCCACTGTTGAAAAATCACCCTCTGCCACTCTGGGGATGTCTCCTCCTGTCACTCAAACCACGACGACCTCCACAACTTCCGAGCCCGCTTCCACAACCACCGTAGCTACAATTGAAAAGTTTTTATCTGAAATTATTTTGATGTCTCCTCCTGCCACCCAAACCACCACCACCACCACAACTACCGAACCCACTACCATAACAACCGTTTCCACTGTTGAAAAATCACCCCCTGCCACTTTGGCGATGTCTTCTCCTGTCACCCAAACCACCACCACCGCTAAAACCACCGAGCCCACTACCATAACCACCGTTTCCGCTGTTGAAAAATTACCCTCTGCCACTTTGGGGATGCCTCCTCCTGTCACCCAAACCACCACCACCGCTACAACTACCGAGCCCACTACCATAACCACCGTTTCCGGTGTTAAAAAATTACCCTATGCCACTTTGGGGATGTCTCCTCCTGTCACCCAAACCACGACGACCCCCACAACTACCGAGCCCGCTACCATAACAACCGTTCCTACTGTTGAAAAATCACGCTCTGTAACTTTGGGGATGTCTCCGCCTGTCACCCAAACCACGACGACCCCCACAACCACCGAGCCCACTTCCATAATTGCAGCGGGTTTAGCTAACATTTTGGGGTTGTCTCTTTCTGTCACCCAAACCACCACCACAACTACTACCGAACCCACCTCCACACCCATCACAACAGCCATCGTGCCCACCACTGAAAAATTTTTAGAAGCCCCGCCCACAACCACAACTATCACGCCTTCCACCACAAAAACTACACCTACTGACACCAATAAAACCCCTTCCACTGGAACTATCAAACCCACGGCCGAAACTAACAAGCCTACCAGTACGGAATCCACTCCTTCAGCAAAAACCACCAGGCCTAAAACTCAAATTCCTTCCACTGGAATTACCAAACCCACCGCCGAAACTACCAAGCCTACCAATACGGAAACCACTCCTTCAGCAAAAACCACCACGCCCAAAACTAAAACCTCTTCCACTAGAACTACCAAACCCACCGCCGAAACTACCAAGCCTACCAATACGGAAACCACTCCTTCAGCAAAAACCACCACGCCCAAAACTAAAACCTCTTCCACTAGAACTACCAAACCCACCGCCGAAACTACCAAGCCTACCAATACGGAAACCACGGCTTCAGCAAAAACCACCACGCCCAAAGCTAAAACCCCTTCCACTGGAACTACCAAACCCACTACCGAAACTACCAAGCCTACCAATACAAAAACCAATCCTTCTGCAAAAGCAACCACGCCCAAAACTAAAACCCTTACCATTAGAACTACCAAACCCACCGCCGAAATTACCAAGCCTACCAATACGAAAACCACTCCCTCAGCAAAAGTGACCACGTCCAAAACTAAAACCCCTACCACTAAAAATGCTGAACCCAATTCCAAAGCTACAAAGCCTACCAATACGAAAACAACTCCTTCAGCAAAAGGCACCACTCCCAAAACTAAAACCCTTACAACTAAAAATGCTGAACCCAACGCCAAAGCTACAAAGCCTACCAATACGAAAACCACTCCCTCAGCAAAAGGCACCACTCCCAAAACTAAAACCCCTACCACTAAAAATGTTGAACCTAACGCCAAAGCTACAAAGCCTACCAATACGAAAACCACTCCTTCAGCAAAAGGCACCACTCCCAAAACTAAAACCCCTACCACTAAAAATGCTGAACCCAACGCCAACGTTAAAAAGCCTACCAGTTCGAAAATTATTCATTCACCAAAGGGAAACACGCCCAAAACTAAAACACCTACCCCCCAAACTGCTGAACCCAACGCCAAAACTACAAAGCCTACCAATGCGAAAGCTACCCCTTCAGCAAAATACACCACGCCCAAAACTAAAACCCCTACCACTGAAACTGCTGAACCCAACGCCAAAGCTACAAAGCCTACCACTTCGAAAACCATTCTTTCTGCAAAAGGCAAGACGCCCAAAACTAAAACCCCTACCACTGAAACTGCTGAACCCAACGCCATAGCTACAAACCCTACCAATTCTGAAACCATTCTTTCAGCAAAAGGCAAGACGCCCAAAACTAAAACCCATACCACTAAAACTACAAAACAAAGGACAAAAACTACCAAACCTACCACTACGAAAACCACGCCTACTACCACCAAAACCACTACGACAACCACGACAACTACAAGCGCCACCACGACAGTCACTGAGATAACAGCCACTCCTACAGGTAATACTTCTATGACGTAAATTTGTCGTTTTTAATTTTTGTTTCCGGTTGCATTATTATTAATTCACTAATGTAGTTATTAATTTGCAAATTTACTTTTTCAATCCAGCTTAGCAAAGGTTAGTTGACAATTCTGTTGAAACTATTTGTGAAAGTTAATTGGAAAGCATTTTTGACCGAGTCGTACCTTGATCTGGTCACATGGAGCATTGCGAGCATGCTGCTGTGAGCAACCCGTATGACTTCTCGAACTACCTTCACAGAATTAGAATAATTGTATTGTATTTATGCATTTATAAAGCACCTCTCGCAGTACAGGCTAATTAGAGGCGCTCCCAGTGCGAAGAGCCCCGTGAGTAAAGAAAAGTCTTAAGACAGCGAGAAGTAGCAGAAATGCCCCCAGTTACAATCTGAAAACGAGTCATAGAAGGAAGGTCATTCCAAAGGAACGGGCCACCAGATGCGTTGGCACGGTGTTGAGCCATAGAAGTCCGGGTCCGAGGGACCAAGAGGTCATGTCGGTCTAAAGAACGGAGAGGACGGCCAGAGGAGACCGACACCGTTGATAAAGATTTATATTTTTCTGCGACCTTTCGAAATTTTAATTCAATCGAGGTTCTAATTATATCAGTACTAGCTGGTTTACCCGGCGTTGCCCGGGGTTATAAGTTTCAATCCACACCACCACCACCACCACCAGCCACCACCCACCACCACCCACCACCACCACCAACACCCACCAACACCCACCACCACAACACCCACCACCACCCACTACCCACCACCACCACCCACCACCACCCACCACCACCACCCACCACCACCACCCACCACCACTGTCAAAGTTTGAATCCCTCTAGCTAATCCGTACTGTAGCTGCATCATCACCATTGTCAAAGTTTCAATCCCTCTAGCGAATCCGTACTGTAGCTGCTTAACCTGACAGCTCCATCTGGCGAGTGAAAATAGGTTCAGTCTAAGGTTCTGTTATGAGGTAAAAATGCATGGCGAGGGTAGGTTTTTTGGCCGGGAGACCATGGTAGCGGTGAAAACGGGGAAATCGAAACCTCACACTGGCTGTGTAATGCCCACCCCGAGACAGCAGTGAGGTTTGGAGTGAAAAGCTCGAAAGGTGTAGAAATGCATTCCGGTCAAAGATCTGTGACAGACAGACAGACAGACAGACAGAGTTTCTTCTTTATATATATAGATGTTGAATGTAATCAACAGTTCAAACAGACAATACTTTCTACGCGCACATATAACTTTAAGAAACTGCAGGGTAAAGAAACTTTCGAATCTGTCTTTTGATACTACCTAAAAAAATGACCGATTAGGCTACAATCGCAGACAATTCAGAAAATTAAACATGCAAGTAAATAAGTAAGCATCAGGTTAGAAAGCGAGTGACTATGGCTATGACTTCAAAACATTCACCGAGTGTAGAACATTAAAATTGGTGGTAATCTGTTTTGTGAATGTTTTTCAGCCTGTGGGGACGGCGGTGACGTTGTCATTGTTCTTCAATGTTCCGAAAGCTTTGATGATCCAATTCTTGACACAATTAAGTCCTTAATCAGTGAACTTCTCGACGAAGTTGACCTCGATGAAGACATGATTCGCTTAGGCCTTGTCACCTTCGGCGACCCTGTTCATCCTCGCTTCGATCTGACCCGGCTTCGTTCAGGGGACGAGTTTCTAGCAGGTTTCAGCCCTTTCGAATGCACGTCGAGTACGATTGATACAGCCGATGCTATCAGATACATACGCGATTATGCTCCGAATCGAGCGATTATTCTGAGGAGCGGCAGATCGCTCGACGTCAAGGAAACGTTGCATGAGGCGGAACTGGCCAAGAAGGCTGGAATTCAACTCATGCCGATTGGAGTTGGAAATTACGGAAACATGCACGAGCTGAAGGCCATGTCCAGCTATCCTTACTCAAACAACATCCTAACGATTAACGGATTGTCTGACTTACCGAATCTCAAAACAAAATTCAAGAACATGATATGCGGAAGTAAGAACCGGCTGTTTTCCACTGTAATATATATTACACCATGTATATATGTATGTAATTTTATATATTCATGTGTGTGTACGTATGGAGACATTTACGAAGTTGCGGCACACACGACTATCCAACTGATGTAAAGAATTGTGTTTCAAGTTAGTTTGAAACAGGTTTCCTGAATATTCAAGTGCAGCAGTTGGTGTGTGCAGCGGAAGCACAATATGAAAGTACAACACAGGCGAAGAAGGCGTGATGGCCTCTCTCCATAACTGATGTGCGAGAGCGCGGCGTCTGTATACCTATACAGGCAAAAATTGCTATGGAATTTGGCCTGGCGATTCGAGAGGGAAACGCTTTGTCTTACTCCCTGGCCGGTTTGGGTCCGACCAACGAGGCCCGCCTAGACTGTGTAGCTCACTTTGCTCAATGAGAAACCAGTAATGGTGTTCCTCGTGTAATCCAATATATGATGGAACTTCGTCGAGATTGTCCAGTAGCCGGGTGGCGCGGGTGAAGAAGGATTGATGCAGACATACTCTGACCTTAATTCTGTTAACATGCACATAATTATGGGCCCATATCGGAGCAGATTCCCATATGGATCCCAGGTTGGACCCAACTAGACCCAACATAGGTTCAATCTAATGTTCATGGGTACTTGGCAGGGCAGGAGGCCTACAAGGATAGATCTACTGCTGTCGAAGCGTGTCGAGTATCAAATCAAATCAAATCAAATCATTCTTTACTGAAACCATGAAATGATAATAACGTAGTTGAGGGACACTTAAATAGAATGGGATCAAGGGTAGGCCCTGAAAGGAGAAAACTCCCGCTCATAGGGACACCTATTTGCAACGCATTATTTGAGGAAACTTTAGTCGCACTTGGGTGCTACAGATAATAATTAGTCCTATTATCTGCATGATGTCAGATTTCCACGAAGGCCTCCTCCGCAAGGTGAAGGATAAATGACGAACACTTTATAACACACGCAGAGTAATAATAATAATAATAATAATAATAATAATAATAATAATAATAATAATAATAATAATAATAATAATAATAATAATAATAATAATAATCAGACATTCAACAACAGCTCCTTGCATAATTTTTTAGACTCCTGAGGGATTACATATACCTCGGGAAAAAAAAAAAAAAATAATAATAATAATAATAATAATAATAATAATAATAATAATAATAATAATAATAATAATAATAATAATAATAATAATAATAATGACTTAGTTATCTTAACTAGGCATGGAGAATAGTAATTGAATTAAGAATTAGCATCATCAATTAAGTATTGTCGAAATTTTCTTTTGAATCCCTGAAGGGTCCCAGTCTGCTGGAGTGAGGGGGGGACAGCATTCCAAACTTGAGGCCCTGCGATATTGATTGAAAATCTACGGGAGTTTAAATGGGCATATGGAGTGCGGTATTTATAGGAATTCCTTGTATAGTGGGAGTGAATATCCCTCCAGGGAGAAATAGACTCATACATTTTATTGGTAAGAGATGACGTGAAAGTTTATACATGAAAACACCAGTTTGAAACTGCCCTATTTGGTCAACTCTCAATACCGGTAATTTATGTCTATTGTAAATAGGACCTGTATGGGAGCCCCAAGTCGCATTAATACTAATAAATCTGACAGCTGTTTTCTGTAGAAGAAGTAGCTTCTGGAGACGAGAGCTATATGTGGACGTCCAAACCAAATTACAGTATCATAAGTAGGGATAAATGGGGGAGTAATATAACTGAGTGCGTATAGAAGAAGGAAGCTTACTGGATGCCCGACTAAACGACTGAAAACATGCTCCGCAGCACAATGCGACAGATTGTGCAGAATGACCTCTTCTTGACGCAGATGGTATTAGCAGGACTGCAGAGATGGGACACATAGTCAACAATGAATAGGTTTCTCAGACCAAATGACTTACTGCCTGCATGATTGATTGCCTGACTTAATTATGATTGAGTGAATGATACGGAGCGATTAGGTAGGCTTCATTACAACCAGACTCCAAGGATGGTGAAAATAAAATGCCTAGATCTATGTTAGCACCGTGTTGCGTAACCTACTGCTCGAATTATTTAATTGGAGATGAATTTACTAATCAATGAACGAGTGAGTGAACGATTGAATATTTATAAAATCACAGGAAATTTAGCCTTAACTTTAAACAGCCACCGAATGCAATTTTGCCTTCTAAAACCAGGCCAACACTAGTAACATGTATATATTATGTTATGCCATTTGCTCATCTTTAGACTGTGATGTATGTGTTGACATCGCCTTTTTGCTCGACGCCTCGGAGAGCATCGGTGATGCGAACTTTGGTAAGGAAGTAGAATTTGTGACGGACTGTGCACGTGATCTCACAGCCAACAGCCATGTGATTATTCTTCCATTCTCCGACTGCGTCTCCACTCCGTTTCGTCTCTACGACTTTCAGGACCAGACGTCTCCGCTGGGAGCCATGCCACCCTGCGAAAGGTCAGTGTACCTACAACAGGACAGGATTTGGAGGCCCAGGGCCACAACTAATTTTCAAGGCCTTTTTCAATTAAAATAATAAATTTTGTGATATAATTTTTTATTTTTAAATTTAATAAACAGGATTTAGTTTATAAAATATCTTTAAAAACTCAACAGAAAGGTTCAAATCATCCTTCGCATCTTCAAAGCTACAAATTTTTCGATAATGCTTTGATAATTTAAAGTTCTAGCGATATCAGAATTAATGCTTAACATAGCCAATCCATTAAGACGCTGCTGACCCATCGTGGAACGAAGGTAGTTCTTAGTTCTTTTCTGGTTACTGAATGATCTCTCGGCATCTGCAGCAGATATAGGTAACTTCATGAAAATTCTCAAAGAAATAAACACATTTTTTCTTTCGTTTCTCATGTCCACTTTCGAATGATCTCTTCATCTTTCTGTAAGAGATTAAATTAAAATAATATTTAGGCCCTATATATAGGGTAAAATAGGGTAATTTCGGCACCTTAAGCAATTTCTTCAATATTTAAAATGCTATCACATCTGTAGGACACATTGAAGTTTCCAGTCTACTGCAACCCTCTGCTATGAAATAGCGCCTTCAAACTGTGAGTCGGCTCTCACAAATTCCTGTTATAACATGCGAAGTGAAGGCATTCAAAAGCCGAAATTACCCACAGGGTAGGGTAATTTCGGCAGGGGTGACGAAATTAACCGATATGAAAATTATCATACATTTATGACTAGCTAAATTGAGCAGATAGGCATAAACTATGAATGTATACCTATGGGGGCATATATACCTGCATTTATTTACACTCTACAATTAGAGACTGTAACACGCAATACTATGTTTAGCTTATATTTATTAAAAATTCCCAAACTGTTCAAACATACCCGGGTCATAGGAGCCTATAGAGTGCAAATGGACGGCGAGTGAAGGCCGCTGCCATCACAGCTGTCGAATATAATTAATTGCAATTCATCGATGTACCTGTCAACTCTCGATCTGTTAACTCCGATACTTTAATTCTGCATTGAAGTCGGCTCTCCTACCCATACGGATAACTCTCGATGGCTTTAATGAATCCAGCAAGCCAGTTATAATTCCATCGTTAACTTGGTGCTCAATTCCATTAATTTCGCAATAACTGAACACTAGTTCTCTGACGACCTTCGGTGAGTGACCAAACAGTTTGTCGGACATGAAAATCAAAACTTCCGACAGCTCTTTCTCCTGATCATCAGTTAAATGGTTGGTCGACAGCACTGTCCAAGCAAGCTCTTTTCAGATAGTCCTGAAGAGTTTGGCGTGGAATTCCAAGCTGTTTAGCGACCATTTTCTTTGGTCGCTCTTCAACAAGCACAGCCTTTAGGCTACTGCTAACCTAATGCATTGTTTGACCACTGAGCATATCGTCCACATTTAGGCTTGGCTCAGTTACCTCACCCAATCATCCATTTTATCTGTGCAAATACTCATGCGTTTTAACTATGCAACGGATGCCGACATAATTAAAAAGTCTATTCAAACGTTGCCAACTGAAGTAAGACAGAATGGTAATTTCGGCAGTGCCGGAATTAGAAAAGAGTTCAGTGCCGAAATTACATCATCGATAGGCATTATTCTGACCGTACATAGAAAAAATAATCGGCTGCTATACACTTTGAATTCGCTCAGAGTTCTGAAGAGCCATATTTAAATGTGGAGAAAAACCATTGCATTTATTTTTAGGAGCGATACTAAATTTTTAGCAACGATGTGTCTGAAGTGATATACAGTTAACAAAATGCCTCAAAACGAAAATGACTCACCAATCGTGCTAAAAATGCGATTCTAACAAGGTTTTATAACTTTTTCTATATTATAGCGTCCAGACCTATGACGTCTCGCCATACAGCTTTATTGCTGCACGATATTTTCTCGGCTACTCGGGGGTGCCGAAATTACCTCCATGCCGAAATTACCTCACTTTACCCTAATATAATAGACTAATAGTTAGGGTGAATATTTGCTATTTTTTCAATAAAATTGACCATGTGGTCAATTTTGTCAAATTGACTGATATTGTTAAAAATGTTTTAATGTAGATTAAATATCAATTTAATAAGTTAAACACAAACCCCCTAATCGTGAACTCGTCGGCCTCGTTTCGCTCGAATTCGTCCACCACCACCCCATTCATTTTCTACACTGCCCCCAAACTCCAAATACTAGCTACACCGCTGCTCTAAGAGACTAAGTAAGGAATAAATAAGAAAGTAAGAATATATATAGTATAGTGTAGGCTACACTATCCATAGCGAATCGGATTATAAGAACAATAAAATAATATAAAAACATTATTTAGGTTTGAGTGTTTGACTTACGACTTACGAGTAACGAGTTACGAGTTACGATAGAGTTTAGACTTGAGTGTTGACAACTTTTCAATTTTACCACTAATAACAGATTTACGAAAAATTTGTTTACAGTTTGAAATTATTTAACGTCAACGATTTCGTCACGAAATAATTAGAATTTGTATAGCGCTATATTTCAATGAATAACTCCTTAATTCCGTAATTCCGCATTTCAATGAATAACTCCGTAATTCCGAGACCCTTTATCAAGTGAGGCCTGGGGCCAAATCCCGGTGGATCTCCCCCTCCCCCCGTCCTAGGCCCTGGTACCTACAAAATTTATTATATTTCACGATAAATGCATAGTCTGCTGTTCAATCTCTCATTTAATTTAAACCTGCTCTTCAACCCATCCAAAACTGAGCTTCTGCTTTTGGAACCTTAACAGCAACTCGACAAATTTGATAATTGATTTCTGTCCATAGAAGCATTTCTGTTGTATAACGTAGCTAGCTGTTCAGGCCGTAATACTTTAGCTTTGTGTTTTAATCAAACCTGACATTCAGCGAACGCATTAACTCTATATGCAGGTCTGTTTACAACCACTTCCTTGAATCCGTAGGATTAGACACTGCATTCCATTTTCTGTCCTGATTTGTTTCGCTACTTTTACTTTCAAATCAAATCAAATCAAAATCAAATCAAATCAAATCAAAAAGTCTTTATTGCAACCAAAAAACCAAAACGTAACAAGCTTTCCATATATCAACGTAAAAAACCACAAGAAAAAATACATCTTTCCGATTATAAATACAACGTATAAATACTGGTTAAAGGTTGCAAAGGGTGGCCCCAAAGGGATATAATCCCGCTAGGCGGGGTCACCCATACAACGTATTACAATTTCTAAATTCATGGCTGGCTTTTCTTAATTAAGTTCAAACTCGCTTAACTAAATTCTTAACTAAATGGCTCAACAGCCGGGCCCCGGTGCACGTACACGCCCACCAATTGGAGATGTCTCTTCTGTTAATTAAGGCTTTTGTCATATCAAACTGGGGGGGGGGGGAGCTATACATTAATTAGATATTCTCTTAGTTGAATTTTAAATTCGAAGCGATTTTTAGAGTGCTGAATATGAAGTGGAGTCTCATTCCAGAGTTGTGGCCCTGATGCTTTCATACTAAATTCTCTTATATTTGTACGAGCCCGTATTGGGCGATATGTAGCTGCTCTTCTAGTGTTATGTGCATGGATTTGTGATCCCATGGTAAAATATCCCCTGAACGAATTTGGGAGTAAGTTCCGTTCATACCGATATACGAATTCTACTATTTGCATTCTTCTAATTTGATCGATTTTTAATATATTTAAATTCTTGAATATTGGGTCAGAGTGTTCTCTTCGAGGGGACCCATTTATTATTCTCACGGCTTTTTTTTGCAGTACCATTAGTTTATTAAGTCTGGACTCATAGTTAGAAGCCCATATCATACTACAGTAGCTTAAATAGGGGTATATTAGTGAATAATATAGGTTCAGTCTGATGTCCTTGGGAAGCAAGTATGATACTCTAGATATTATCCCTATAATTTTGGCAATTTTCAATGTGATATAATTGATGTGGTCCTTCCAATTTAAGTGTTGATCAACGTATATACCAAGAAATTTAGTAGTTTTAACTTGGGTAATGGGTACTCCATCAATTTGTAACTCCACATCAACTACTCTGATTTTTCTATGCGATTTAAATAATATAAAATTTGTCTTATCAATGTTAAGGGTGAGTTTATTTGCTGCAAACCATGTGTTTATAGTTGCTAGTTCCTTATTAACAATCTCAGTAAGGGACACCCAGGAGCTGTTTGAGTAAAAAATATTGGTGTCATCTGCGAATAGTATAAAATGCATGACTTTTGAGGTGTTTGCTAGGTCGTTTATATATAAAAGAAATAGAAGTGGTCCGAGGTTTGAGCCTTGTGGAACTCCATGAGTGATATACCCAATATCTGCTAATATACCATTACATGCCACCTTTTGGGTTCTATTTTGTAAATAACTTTGAAACCATTTTAACTGTGTCCCTCTTACTCCGTAGTTAGATAACTTTTTTAACAAGATGTTATGGTCCACAGTGTCAAATGCTTTTGCTAGGTCGATGAATATTCCAACTGAATATTCATTATTGTCTATGGCCTTAGAAATTCTATCTTCCATTTCTAAAAGTGCCATAGAAGTAGAGTGCCCCTGTCTAAACCCATGCTGCGCCGGGTGTATTATATCCGCCGAATTTATATAATTGCTAATTCTATCATATACAATTTTTTCGAAATACTTAGCAAAATATGGGAGAACTGATATTGGCCTATAATTGGTCACATTTTCTGTATCTCCTTTTTTAAAAATTGGTGTTATTTTAGCTATTTTGAGTGAGTCCGGGACCACACCGGTTAGAAGAGAACAGTTAATTATTTCCACCAAAGGATACACTATCATAGATAAATTGGGGGTAGCGATATATGGGTCAATCTCGTCCACTCCTGCTGCATGGGTTTTTTTTAGCATCTTTCCTATTTTCATTATCTCCTCCTGTGAAGTTAGGGTCAGTCCCATTGAATTACATCGTGAAGGGGGCATATAATCCTCGAAGGAACAAACTGAGTTTTGAATTTTACTCGCTAAATCGGTCGCTATACTGGTGAAATATTTATTAAACATGTTTGCTATTTGCTCTGGGTCATCTATTTTATCTCCGTTTACTGTTAATGAGTCCATTTTTACCTTTTTGTCTTCTATGTTCATCGCTGCTCTGATAACTTTCCATGTCATCTTCATATCATTATGATGTTTATAAAATTCCTCTGCATAGTAGTTCTTTTCGGCATTAATTCGAACTGTTTTAAATTTATTCCTATACTGTACAAATTTTAATTTATTTTGTTGGTTTGGACATTTCAGGTATTTTATGTATAAGAGATTTTTCTTTTTGCAAGATTTCAGCAGTCCTGCCGTCATCCAGGGCTGTTTAGATTTTACCTTATGCTTTGTCACTTCTTTATGTGGAAAGGCTTCATTATAGGCCCGAATATATTTCTCCAAAAAACTTTCATAGGCTTCATTCGCGTTTCTTTTATCACAGAGACTTATAACCTCATCCCAATTCATCTCTGTCAGGGTTCTTTGAAACTGATCCTTTCCTGCCTCAGTTATTACTCTTTGAGTCCTATCTTCGCACTTTCTTTTATATACATTCTCCAAGGAAAAACTTGCGTAAATCGGCAAATGGTCGGATATGTCAGAGATGACTATGTATGAGTTTTGCAACTTGGACCATGAGCTACAATATATATTGTCTATTAAAGTACGTGTGGAGGAGGTAATTCTAGTTGGTTTAGTTATGGTTGGCATGTAGTGATGTGCTATTAAAGAGTTATAGAATATGTTGGAATCTCTGTGTTCATTTAGTTTGAGTAAGTCTATATTAAAATCTCCCATTATTATTATTTGCTTAGAGCTATCCCGGATTCCAGTTACCAATTCATCAAACTCCTCATTGAAATCTTTTAATTGCAGACCGGGTGCTCTATAAATTACTCCTATTATTGGGTTCGAATTTTTTAGAAGCAGTCTTATAAAAAGACTTTCATACGTTTTATGGTTTTTGTAGCCTTCTTTAGGTTCATACAGCTGAAATTTTAGAGTATCTTTAACCAATAGTCCTACTCCGCCACCTCTTTCTCCCAGCCTAGCCTTCCCTATGAAGTCATAACCAGGGATTTGGATAGTTTCTTCCAGGCTACCATCTAACCATGTTTCCGATAATGCAACAATTGATATTTGGAGTCCCTCCACTAATTCCCTGATTTCAGTTAATTTATGCAGTACACTTCTGCAGTTTATGTGGAGCAGTCTTAAGTTAGTTCCTTCGTGCTCACTCTCCTCCTTAATCTTTTTAGCGAGCATAGGTGGTGATATGTAGTCACTTGACCAGTTCACATTCTTAAAGTAATTAATGTCAGGATCTGTATTCATGCTGCTCAAGGTTTCTTCTTCGTCTTCATTCAAAATTACCTCTAATTCTTCCTCCCCTTCTATCTCTTCTATTACAATTAACTCCCTTTCTAATCTGAGTTCCTCACTGAGTTCCTCATTCGTATTTTCATCACTATCCTCTGATAAATTTAACCTGGTTCCATTACAGATAGTACAGGTTCTTGAGACTCGAGCGTTAGAGCTTCCACTTGTGTTATCTAACATAGCATAATTAAGATCGCATACAGTTTCTTTACTCCCTTCCCTGTGAGTATCTACTAATTGACTGCCTTTTGTATTAACTGGGCCAGTATAGTTGCCATCGTGTACAGTGTCTTTACTCCCCTCCCTGTGCGTATCCACTAATTGGCTGCACGTGCACCATCGGCCCGGCCCGCGAGTATCTGTCGCCAGCTGAATTAGTTCCAGCGTATGGTCATTCCTGCGTTTGACTCTATTTTTATCCCTAGCATTTCAGTTCTAGTATATAGTCCTGTTTATATGGCTTTATATATATACACACATATATATACACACACACACATACATATATACAAGTACATACATATATACACACACACACATATATATATATATCATATCAAATATTCCAATGCCTAAAGTTCAGTGCACTCGGTCTAATAGTCAACCTGCATTCAGGACTTGAAATCTGAATCATTACTAATACCTATGTAAATAAATCAGCCCATAAATCCACCCAAGAGTAAAGTGTTTATGATAGATGAATTACTTCAACCTTTAAGCAGTTGCAGTTAATTAATTTTATAACAAAATCCCTAGCTTCAGTCTACTGTATCATTCTAGTTTATCTCCTAACTTTCGTTCCGGTTACCAGTTACCATTTGAACCCAAGAGGGGCATTAACCACCAAAGTCAACTAAATTCTCATCAGGTTAACTTTCCGCATTTCTATCTATCATACCAATAACAGGCATTCTTGCAGACAAACACGCTATTAAAGCCCTAGGTTTTAGGTTTGGCGGTTTCCCTCGTAGAATGAAGTGACCAACGACTGTAGGCGGTTCAAGTAAGCATCTGTCGGCCAATGGGCGTTGATTTCATTTTGGTTTACACATGTTACAAGCATAGGCTGCTGAATTTAATTATATGCATAGCCTAGGCAACATCGTCCGCTTTGTGGAATGGAGGCGAGGCGCAGGGACGGTCGGTCGATCGGTGGTAGCCCCCACCCTAGGCCCTTCACCCTCCCTCTGGCCCTCTAGCGGTCGGACGGATGGATGGAGATGCATCGCTAGGGCAGACTAGACCCGACAGGGCATACCCCGTACAGGCCCTACCTCGATCAATTGACCACTTGTATATATATAACCGAGCTGTGGGTCGACTAATTTGTGTATACGAAAGCCAGGTAAGCTGGCTAGAGGTCATACCTGTACTTCTAGAATGTA
Organism: Allolobophora icterica; assembly: GCA_963556255.1. Lineage (NCBI taxonomy): Eukaryota > Metazoa > Annelida > Clitellata > Crassiclitellata > Lumbricidae > Allolobophora > Allolobophora icterica. The sequence goes on from OY744606.1 coordinate 65,773,860, forward strand.
TACAAGTTGTTCCAATTATCCAAATTTACCCCCCCATACACTCATATTACTATGGAGTTCATTGCTATGAAGATACTTACAGGGTTGAGAAACAAGTCTGTAGTTTCTATATGCGATTAGATTGCCATGAACAAATACGAACTTACTATTGTGGTAGATGGCGATCAAGAGGAAGCCATACGGGCATTTTTTGCTCACAACAACTGGAATTTTGAAAAAATTGGTAATTATGAAGACGATGCGTATATATATATATATATATATATATATATATATATATATATATATATATATATATATACTGAAATTGTATAAATTGTTTTGTGTGGTGAACCCTGTACAAGTAGGCCCTATTGTTCTTCAGGTAGCGCTATACGTGCGCAAATAAGATTGAACTAAGATTTATAAATATTAAATTAAATTGCATTTATTATCCTTGCAAATATTTAGCTCAAACCATGCTATAGAAATACATAGTAATAATAACATCAGCAATGTTAGTATAATGACAACTGATGTGAACAGCAGTAACAGCAGTAATGATAATAAATGGCCAATTAAAAATGTAATTATTAAAATTACCATGATTATTATTATTACGATATGTAATAAGACAATAAACATATGCATAACCCAGCTAAGCTGTCGTTCAAGTCAAGTCGAAAGAGCTAATTGTATGTTGATGACATTATAAATATATCTCCAACCAATCGAAACTGCCTTTGTTCCAATTGCAGAGTTGGAACCACCAAAGAGAAGAAAATCTTGTATGGATGCCGCTTCGAAGGAGGTCTTGGTCGCGTCCAATGGAAATAGTACAGAGTCAGAAATTGAGGCTCAAAACAGTCATGACATTCAAGTGTCAGCTGATCATTTGCAGCTGCAGGGTGAAAATCATCAATCGGAAGGCGCCTGTCCTCTTTGTTTTCTCTCTCCGTGCGTGGGTTCTGCATCTCCAGGTTGGCTTGGCGGAGGACAAGCAGCGCATGCAGCTAACAGTCCAATACGAAGAGTAATTTATGGAAAATATTGGAAGATCATTTGCAACTTGGGTGGGTGGACGAGCCCATTATATCTGGCCAAGAAACTAACGGAATCGAACGGTGTACTTCACATGCGGGAAATAATGCCAGATTGCGTAGTGCGAAAAGTGAGATCGTTGTATCCGAATCCAACAGGCACGCCTTACATGGGCCACAAGTGGGAGTAACATTGATACTTTGGATAATTCGCCGGACTTTGTTTAGACAGAGAGATTTTTATTGTACACTTACTTTCTGACATAAAGCAGAATTTTATCGATTGTGAGCTGCTTATGTACACCTGTCATAGCTATGATTCAATGTAACATAACATTCCCCCATTTTAAATTTATATAGCGCCTCTTCAAGATTCCTACTCAGAGGTGGATTTAAACCTGAATTGCCCTCAATTGCTCGGCGCCACACGAAAACCACGTTACGGAGACTAGGTTTTTCATAAGTGCTATGTCAAATCAATTTTGCAATGGCCACAGTCCCTTGTCCGTTCAATCTTCTTTTTTCTTGCTTGGATTAGGACCTCGTTGAGGGGGGGTAAGCCACAGATTCATTTTTATACAGATTGGAGCATCTTGTTACAGATCGGATGCCCTTCGTGGCATCAACCACAGTTTTCCGCTGTGGACCTAGTCTTGGTGATGAACACATGCCCGCTAGGCAGAGGGTCATCAGGCTTATTTAAATTGAGTCATGTGCTCCCATGTCACAAGGCTGTTATTGGATATTTGCAGCTTTTAGTTGTCAAGCAAAATGCCACTCTTTTTCTACAGTGTGCCCTACTAGCCTTGCCGCTGTTGGTCCGCGACTGCTTATTCGTCAGATATAACCCTGCTTATTTCGCAGCTGACCTCTATTTCTAGAGGTCGTTCCACTATCCGCCACCTGTGGACGCGTGTGATAGCAGTCAGCTCTGCCACACATCAGCTCTGCCACACATCTCTCTGTCCTATGCCAGGCCAAAATCCGGGGAGGTCAAGCAGAGTAGACAGCAGAATGCTAAGGTGGTTATGTGTAATGACGGTTGATGGTTATGTAGCACTGATATGTTTGATTTTAGTGTATCATACAATATTGTCACAGCTCTTACGGTTATTCTACTGTGTAGGGTGCATTGCTTTCATTTGAAAAGCTCTCACTGTCTCCTAATTGGTCGTCATCGGATTCGTCCGAAGAGATTTCACTCTGGCAGGTCTCCTTATCTGCAGAAGTTTCTGTCACAGACTCCGATATTGCTTTAGATGCTGACCACACGGCAATGTACAAATTCCAAATGTTCTCAACAAATACGTAGGTCTTGCGCCGATACACTTTTTTCCCGATTTGGCGACGTGGGTTTTTCGAACGAACAGTCGTGCATATAGACGTGTATGGTCTGTCGACGTGTTCGTTCCAGTCCAAGACAGCCAGATTGCTCCGCAGCTCGTACATTAAATTCCCGTAGTGTATCCGTTTATCCAGATAGATCAGACAAACGTTATTAAAACTTTCCACATAAAATGTGTCGTGGCCTTTGACATAATCTTCAGCGTGCTTGTACACTACCAACGACCGAAGAAAGTCCTGGAGCATTGTAATTGCAGCCTCATTTGAAACAATTCGAACTTCAATCATATGCCCCGGCTCTTTGCAGTGGGAAGTTTCATGGCACTTGCTGTGGTTGTTCTGAAAATGAGGGATGCATGATTCTATGAGCTTACGCAGGGTTTGGGCATCTCCATTGCAATTGTCCATACACCAATAGACGTGGTTTCGAATGGCAGCACCCTTGTCAGAAAGCTCGGGATGCCATGTTTTTCCAATGTTTTTTTGTGCTCCTTGCCCAATTTTTTTCACCCCGGCTGTTATAGGACGGGTGCAGTGCCAGCGGTCATTGGAATTCCTGGCTTGCTTCCTCTCACGTAGGCGCTTGTTGATTGTCATGTTTCGATCATGCACATGATGGGCAACTTTAATGTTGCTGAGATCCAGGCTCTCGTACATCCTGTCGAATCCCACTGCCTCGTGACGCTGTGAACAGTTATCATCATTCCCGTTAATGTGTTGAATATCAACGACTTTGTGAGTTTTCAACCCGATAGCAACATGGTCGGTGTGATAACTATTTCGTCTACAATGATGTCGTGCGTCAGTCATTATAGAGATAGCTCCATCAGGCGACAGTGAAGACTCCTGCGCTCTAGCGCCAAATATAGATTGCTTTCGCAGGTTCTCAGAAATGGCACTAAATGTAACCATATTCCTCCTGCGGAAAAGGTCTGACAATAGTCCAAACCGACTGAAGTCGCTAAAGCGCTCGTACTGTATGGGTGTCATACCAGAGGCCAGGTAGCTCAACATCACTCGGTGGTTGACTTCAAATTCCTTCCGCTCGCTGTCTATTGTGGATGAGGAACTCCACTGAAAGGAGTGTTTTTTCGCACACTCCATATCCACCGACAGCACATGACCACTGTGTGTCCATGACTTCACTGAATACGGCGTCACACATGTGGATGAATGTTGTGAGATTGTGTCGATCAACTGGGCAATGCTGGAGCACTGCCCAACAAAATTCTCATGTGCAGTCTCCAAAGCTGTTGCTGGAGCTGCTGATATTGCTGCTGTGACAGATGCTGGATCAGTCAGTGAAGTTGATTCACTTACTTCTTCCGTGACTGAAGACATCGTGAGTGTCTGCTGCGGATGTTGAGTTGCAGAAGAGAGCTTATTGGTGTCAACATCCATTATGACTTTCACCAGAACTTCTCTCAAACTTTTTACTCCCAACGCCAAGCGAATGTCCTCACATTTTTGCTCAAATTTAAGTTTATCACTGTCGGTTGTAAAAGTTAATTCAAAATGTTTCCTTACAGAAACGTAAGGGTAGCTATAACTCTTGGTAGATCCATCAGACAACCGTTTTTTAAATGTTCGCATGTTGCCAACTGCAACACCTGAAGTCGGTGTCGTTGGTACAGCGTAGTCTCCATCCATCTTTGGAAATAGTTCGATATAATGATACTAATATATGTCCACTAACGAAATACAATGTTATACTACTATAAGGTCCACTACTGAAATAAGATAATAATATAATATACAGACACGAGATATAAGCTGTATCGACTATGCGATTTAAAATGGCTATGAAGTGAAGAAATTACGAAGCTCAACTCTGCTGCAGCGAAATTCAAACTAGAATGAGTACTGCAAACCAAGACTCAATTGTGAAAGGACATTTCCTAAGTTCATTTCCTAAGTTCATTAGCATAATTTGGCATGTGACCTAGTCTCTCTTCCTTAGGCTGTATATTAGCATCTGATACTGGTGCAAATTCTTAGAATATGAAATACAGCTTATTGTCTTTAGTGTTCCGGGTATAATAAGGCAACGGTGACAGCATCAACAGCTGGCATTTATATACAGGTTTACGACCCAAAGCTCGGTTATATATACAAGTGGTCAATTGATCGGGGTAGGCCAGAGGGAGGGTGAAGGGCCTAGGGTGGGGGCTACCACCGATCGACCGACCGTCCCTGCGCCTCGCCTCCATTCCACAAAGCGGACGATGTTGCCTAGGCTATGCATATAATTAAATTCAGCAGCCTATGCTTGTAACATGTGTAAACCAAAATGAAATCAACGCCCATTGGCCGACAGATGCTTACTTGAACCGCCTACAGTCGTTGGTCACTTCATTCTACGAGGGAAACCGCCAAACCTAAAACCTAGGGCTTTAAGCAAGCAAATTAAGCAAAAGAAAGGTTTTACAATTGTGACCATTCAGGTCAAATCATCGATTACACAAAGAAGTACTAGTACATTGTAATGCAATGTAATGTAATGTATATAACTCCTAACTAGCTTATATTATGGTTATAAAGCCCTCTGATGGGTCTTTAAAGATGCATGTTCATCTATTAAAGGTTGCAGCTATCCTCTCTTTCAGCACATCTATCTATCATCATACCGATAACAGGCATTCTTGCAGACAAACAAGCTATTAAGCAAGCAACTTTCTTCTATTGCATTCAAAAGGAAACTTGGTCAAGCTAAATGAGTTCAAAATAATTTGGCCAGATCTTTCACCAAAACTCCAAAATATGAACGCATATCACAGATCATGATATCATAGCGTCTTAACATATGAAGAAGATTAAATTTTTCGGGAACAGCAAGGTAATTTGCGCATACGGACTTGAGACTGTTTTGAGTTAGAAGTGATTTAAAAAGACGCCTAAGTTGCTATAATCTGCATCCCCGTACCTTTCGAGCTGTAGCAATAGACACTTCTGTTACTCTGGGTTTATCCTCACTAACACGTGCACCTTTTGTTCTTGCAATTCCTATATATAGGCTAATATTGAATGCACTACTAGTGTATAACAAGTAAAAATAATACAGTGTGTGTTGCGATTAATAATTGAATCTTGCAGCGGTGGATTAAGAAACACAGCAGCTGCCCTTGCCGCCTTACGCAACAACATCTTCACGAAAGCAGGTGGTGATCGGCCTGAATACCCTAACGTTGCCATACTTCTAACAGATGGTGCTTCGGACAACCTGGCGGCCACACTGAAAGAGGCGCTGCAGCTTAGAGCACTGGGTACCAGTCTCTTTGTGATTGGTATTGGACCTTCGCTTGATGTCGAAGAAATGAATGGAATCGTCGGCAATCCATCTTCAAAGAATGTCTTCTTTGCGAACGACTTCGATTCTCTCGGGACTGCGCGCGAAAATCTAAATCAAGCACTTTGCCACAGTAAATAAATTAGTAATAAAATATCCTATATGACAACATGAATATAGACACGTTTGTAGTATAATAGGTGTTAGCTGTTAAATGCTAACTTGCATTCTGATCGTCTAATATGTATTTTTAACGAAACGATCTTAATGAATTATTAGTTCTTTTAAATGGAACTACTCTACTTCTGTAGTTTCTGTGTGGCATCTCGAGTGTACAACATTTTACATTTAGATTTATCAGTTGAGATTGATGTAGGCCTAAGGTTGCATAAATAATTTTAAAATCTGCCCTTGTTTAATTTACTCTTTTGGAAAAGATTTTTACTTTATAATCTACCAAGGTAAACTTTATGGAAACCATGCGTAGATTTAGTGTCAAAGTGAAGAGAATAACTGAATAGCTGAGCATTCACTAAATTGAATACTCTATTCGTTGAATGTTGTTTTGTGGTTGAAGATGTTAACGACTGTGAACCAAATCCTTGTATGAATGGCGGATCTTGCGTTGACCTTTTCGGTGGATTTCAGTGCAACTGTCCCACGGGTTTCTCTGATACACATTGCGAGAAAGGTAACGATCTGTCTCACATTATCTTCTAATTCCTAACCAGATTCATCCTGTCCTTCTCTCCGTCCAGTGTTTCACGTCTCAAGATGAATCTGGTCTAGCAGCTTCTCTGCCTCCTTCTCACCGTGACCTCTTGGCAACTGGAACTGGATATCTTGGTGTATCTGGGAAAACCCTCTAACACAGTGAAGCGCTCGTCAATAAGTTCTTGTCGTACGCCTGGGTTTTTAGGTTCAGCCTTAGATATTTCTACATTACAATTCTATCATTTTTCGTTCATGTATTCGTCAAGATCATTATATTGCGCCCGTTTTTTAATTAGGCCCAACAGCGCTACGTTCAAGCTCTGGTTAGAGAGAAAACTTTTAAAGCATTTTAGTCTATACTTTTGCAGTTTTGTAGCAAACAAATTAGTCTACAACGAAATATATGGACCTATTTTCATTGGGCACTCTATCACGCTACATGTAGGCCTAACTTTAACCTATCCTTCATACAGTGTTCTGGCTTTTCACTTGGATTTAAACTTGTTAATGGGTTAGGGTAGGAATTCATTCATTCATTCAACATAAATAACGCAGCGCTACATCAATATTTTTGTCTTCATCGTATCCTATCGGATAGCATAGCATTCAAGAAATCAACGCATTTTACTATATGCAGCAACACAAATTGGCCTATCAAGATACATCAGATAAAACCAAAGTCATACCAGGAACAACGAATCTTGTTGTAGGTTTATCAATAACGCCGTTTGAGAATATCACTGAAAGTTTTGTGCACTAAATTATTAGCAACTATCCCCATCAAATTCCGTCACTACTTAGCGATTAATCTATCATAAGAAATTAGGCATCGTAAAGCTATTATAAGTTAACATCTGTTAAATCGATATGCATTGCATCTCATGCATCGTTATTTCCTTTCTCCACAGGATGTTCTAGTGCCTTGGATGTTGCTCTCATCCTGGATATATCTGGAAGCGACGAAGACTATTACGATCTGCTGTTGAAATTCGTCACTCAAGTTCTCTACGGGCTTCCACTAGACGCTAAACTGGCACGTGTTGGAATCATCACCTACGCGGACAACTCCGTAGTGGGCGACTTCTCATACTCGACAATGGAACAAATCGAGAATGCTCTGGCTTTTAGTTTAGACGGAGGACGAACTCACCCAAACGGTGACATGGAGCTGGCCTTTGACAACGTCTTCGTAGGAAAGCTCGGAGAACGCATGGACGCCTCGAAGATCGTCATTGTTCTAACGGACGGAAACTCCGACATGCAACCAGAAATTGCGATTCCGGAGACGAATGACCTACGAGGGCTTGGCACACAGTTTTACATCGTTGCCATTGGACCGGACATAGACGCAAACCAAATAAACAGACTTGCGGAAACTGATGACGTCAATCACGTTATCTACATTCCGAGCTCAATACGTGTCGCGAGAGGTGTCTCAACTTTGCTCAGCTGGATATGTGAGTAACATTTGAGCCAACGCAGCAGTAGAGTATAGCGGATCAGGGATATCACACGTCAGTGACGATACCTTGGCTACATTTTCAACAGCGAATATTTGACGTAATCGCTTTGGATCTCACTGGGAAGTTCAAAAGCTGTTTAGCTAATCGTTAATGATGGTGCGCTGCGAATAGTTTATGGGCCGCATAGTTTAGAGAAAACTGTGCCGTAGGCTATAATCGGCGTCCTTTCACACAATCTAATCAGTCGGCTCCATTTGACGACATACAATTAGGCAAAGACTGCTTTTAAAGCGTCAGTTTTGCGATTGTACCAGAGTTGTACTTGTGACTTTTAGATCTATTAATAAGAAGAGGACTAAGAGGAGGAGGAACAGAGGAAGGTTGCTACAGGAACTGTTTGTTTTGTGCTTTTTTCAAGCAAACGATGTTCGAGTTTTATTTATATTTTTGAATCTAACTGATTGAAATAGATAAATTGAAATAAGTATAAATAGTTTTGAGAATATTTACTTGCAGTTACTATGACTTAGAAATTTTATAAAGGGAGAAACTCTCTTACTTACGAGTGTCATGCATAATTGTTTGCGTTACTGTTTAGGATGTGTAACTGCCAATGTGTACATGTGGCCAGAGGCCTCCACACCATAGAAACCTTGGAGTAAATGCACCATCCAAGAAGTAAGGGGGGCAGATCTGTCAGTTTGTGTGCCACCATTTTAGGGTGGAAGAAGGGGAGGGGGAAGAAGAGTGGAAGGAAAAGTTGCTCCAATGACTTAGGGGTGAGTGGGATAGACGCCCCTGCATGTGGCGAGCTGATTTTGTTGGCAGCTCTTAAGTAAGTATGTCTTCTATTAAAAACCAACTGCTAACCGCACTTTGGTATGCATAGTTGATCAAATTAATTTAAGCGTATCCGAATTACAAAGTTTAACCCTTTATTGCATAGGATTTTTTTTCGCTGAAAAAAATATATGTGCTAGGAAATGCATATTGAAACCAATTGGCACTGTTCTAAGGTCTAAATTATGCACAGAATTTGTATATTTGAAGAAAGAATAACTTTAACCAAATGGTAACTACATGCAATAGCCACAGAGGTAACCGGTTACCAATTGGCAACTACATGCACTGAGTGGGTGTGCAATACGTCACCGTTTGGCAACAAGATGCAAAAGTGGACAAACTATGCATTTTCGCGATTTTTGAAGCTCAAAATGCAATATTTCATGGCTAACGTTTTCAAGAATTAAAACTATGCCATCGTACAAAATGTTGGCACTTGGTAATTATAACATCAAAAACTTATTTCCTGCAATGTTGTAAATTGTCACCATTTGGCTAATATGCTATCAATAGGCCTACTTATATTCTTGATGGTTGCATATTGTTGCCATTTGGTATCATGAGCTTTCGTTGGAAATGCAATGAAAGTGCATGTTGTTGCCAATTGGTAGTGTTTTTAAAAACCTGCAGTTGCACGTAGTGACCAAACGGACGGTCATACAAACGTGTGGAAATTTCTTATATTACACTGTCTTAGCTGTTGATTAAAACGGACTTTAAATCAAGAATAATTTAGCCATAGGTATGATTTTTATCAGTTCTTTAAGCTATGTATTAATATTCATATCTGCACTGTGAAAAAGACGATTTTCTTGTTTTTTAACTTTTGACTTTAGAAATGAAACTTTTTGTTTTTCGCCGCTTGGACCACGCTCTTGCGTAGTTCTTTGCATAGAGAAAATATTCTAGATAGGTACTGAACATCGCGCCATAGAGCAGAGAGGTTCATGTAGCTCTGAATATGGATTTTGTGAGTGTTACCAATAATATTGGTCACAAAATGCAATAAAAGGTTAATGGGTCAAGGAGTCTAACTTAATCTAACGTAATTATTAATGCGGTGATCACTGGGTCTAAATCGCATAAAATGTCAATGCTAATCGTTATCTAAAGCGCAATCTAAGGCTAAACGCTCAGAGCAAGCTAGTGTACGAGCGCTGCGTCAAGTGAGAGGGGTTGTCCTCAGATATTAAGCGAATATCGGCGTTCGGTTGCCAGAGAGACGAGAGTGTGAAGACTGGTTTCGTTTAGGACGAGAAAGCGTGGAAGGCGGAGGACTAGAAAGAGACTGGAAGGAGCAGGGAAGCAATTCTGAAAGAGATGGGACTTGAGTTTGGAGTGTCGCTTGGCTCCCCTACCTATCGCCTACGAGGTGACAAGCTGAAGAGTAGGGTGCCAATGAAAACAGTGTTTTATCAATAATTCTAATTTCTCACCCCCGCAAAGTGTTCATTTTGGTATGTAGATTATTGGTTAAAAACTTTATTCAGATGAACGCATATATTTACAGGTAGCTCAATGCATTAGTAATTTATAGTAGCTTATTACATTATTTTTCCTGCGAATCGACCTTAATGATGGTGCCTGTCTCCTGATTGAGCAGAAGCTTAAGAAAATTCTATTGAACTTGGCTTGCAGACACCATCTCATGGAAATAGTGGTTGCCAAAGTGTTTGACTAACTGATGGGACCCTCCAGTGGGTCTAACATCAAGCTATTTAAGAGATTCAGAGACTCGTGGAGCGCAATTGAAGCAGACCGTTATGAGAATGGTATAGCCTAATGGTGACAGCAACTGCACTGGTTTCAAATCCGGTGAAAAATGAGTTTATCTAGTTCATCCGGCACCAGCTCAATGATGTTCAGCCAAGAGATGACTACTGTGAGTTCCTTCACCTGGCACTGATATTCCTAAGAGGAGCGGAAAGTGGTGGAGATGTGTGCATCCATGCTCCTGCAGCCTGCCATAAAGCTAGATGGATGGCAAAGCTAATACACAGTCTAAAAATCTACTTTTTTCACTTTCAATTCCACCTTAGCACACGTGAGTTGCCATCTCTCCATTTGCTGTTTCATTACCCAGCTGCAAGGTTTATAGCATAGACGCCTGCATAAATAGCGCTAAATAGCATAAATAGCGGCGCCTTGCATGGCTGCCAAACCGGGTGTTTAATTAAGATCTTGATTGTACTTTCATGTTTCAATGTAATCTTACTGCGTATGTCGGTTTGAAATAATAAAAATATTATTATTATTATTATTATTATATTATTATTATTATCATTATTATTATTATTATTATTGCTATTATACAGGCGTCCATGCTTCTAGGTTTCTCAATTCTTAAGACATAACGCGTCTGATGCATTGCATGGTCCATTGTGCGACGTCACAGTATCTTTACCATAGCAACACACCATGTTGCCATCTCGCTCAAATAATGCATATATATATATATATATATATATATATATATATATATATATATATATATATGCACAAGACAATCACGTAAGTGACGTTAATAGGATCATTTCTATTTTCAGCCGTGAATAAAAGAAGGCACATACAGTGCATTAGTCCAACTCAACTACAACTCTGCATTAAAGCTAAACGCATTGATATTAATTCTTGACGTCATGCTTAATCATTCATTCAGTCATTCGAGTAATTATACTGTTGCTCACTGTTGCTCGATCTCTCACCCATGGCGCAATTTCTACCTTAGTATATACTCCTTTATTACAGCTCGACTTGACTACTGTTCCTCACTTTAATATGGCCTACCTTCTAGTCGTCTGGCGTGCCTCGATCGAGTGCAACACTCTGCGGCGCGCTTAATTGACGAATACCAACATTTTGTCAGATCTCAGGTTAAATGCTTCAGGTCCTGCATTGGCTCCCCGTCAGCCAGCGAGTGGTATACAGGGTTGTTTCCCTAGTCCGGCAGTGCAAGCTGGGCTGGGCTCCAGCTTATCTGCGGGTACTTTGCCGCCCCGTGCAGGGAGTCCAGGGTAGCCACCACCTACGCTCATCGGGGACGGGGGTGCTCATTGTGCCTTTTGCCCGCACAGCCACCGCGCAGAATCGTGCTTTTTCACTGGTGGGCCCGACGGCATGGAACGGACTCCAACCGGAGCTGCGACTCATCCCCAGAACCCCCTCTGATACGTTCTGCACTACACTGAAAATTGTTCTATTTGGTCGTGCTCAAGTCTGGAGCACCTTCGAGTAGCCCCCTTGAAGAGGTGCTATATAAATACTCGAATGAATAATGAATATGCACGAACAATAACGTCGTGTTCTCATCTTTGTTTTACAAGAAACAAGGTAAAATTATTTGAGTAGGATAAAAATTGTGATTCCGGTAATCATTCCGCGGCACAGCAACCCAATCACTCGCGGATCGCTACCGATTGACGGACCACAGTTTGTATAGCCGTGAAGACTATCAAGAGTCAGCCGCATATATATATATATAAATATATATATATATATATATATATATATATATATATATATATATATATATATATATAGCAACATATGTATACATAGCAACATATATATATATATATATACATATATATATATATATATATATATATATATATATATATATATATATATATAGTTATGACGCTTTATAATCAGATGACGTTACTGTCCTATGTCGTTTGCTGCATTACGGCATTTTCATCTACGGAAATGAATTAAACAAGATACAATAGGAGCACTTATATCGTTCTCCGCATACATAAAGCATGTACAGGTTGCGTGAAATCATTTTTCTTTGAACCTTGTACGACTACAGCGAACTGAGTTGTCTGGAGTCAGCAACCATTCTTAGATCCAACAACTCGAAGAAGAATTTCGCCTCCGTGGCACAGCCGGATCATTTACCGAGTAACAGTAAGAAACAGTACTTAAGCAGTTTAGTTCTCGCTATCAAAATTTCACGATCACGAAGGAGAAAATAATGACTACGACAACGACGCTGACAACGACGACGAAAGAGATGATGACAGTGATGACGTTAATGATGATCGTGACGATAATTATGGTAGCCATGCAAGTTTTCGTTGTATTTTATTGTAGGTATGAATCGTCCATCTTTTGTCGCACTGATAATTGTCTTGGCAGGGTCTCCGTGCGTTTACTCACAGGCTAATCCAGGTTGGTTTCATTAAGGAATAACAGCATTAACTATGCATGTATATATATATATATATATATATATATATATATATATATGTGTGTGTGTGTGTGTGTGTGTGTGTGTGTGTGTGTGTGTGTGTGTGTGTGTGTGTGTGTGTGTGTGTGTGTGTGTGTGTGTGTGTGTGTGTGTGTGTGTGTGTGTGTGTGTGTGTGTGTGTGTGTGTGTGTGTGTGTGTGTATGTATGTGTGTATCTGTGCATGCTGTTACAAGTGCTCCAGCAGCTTGAACAATAATTAACCCGTTTATGTATTAAGATGTTACTTTAGTGCGATATGCATAAACAACATATCACATTATGTACGAAGTGTCGAAGAGAAACGTAGACGTAGCTGTTTCAACACTAGCAACAAGTCATCCCTAAAAGGAGACGAAATCCTCGACTAATGCAGCGATTGGAAAGAACAATAGACCCGTCTATGCCTCAGGACCAAACGCCAAAACTCAGTCTAACTTGAAATCAAACACAAAATCTATGGAAGACTAATCCCTCTCGTCGTTAAAGGGTTAAACAGCGTTGAGATGTCCTGGCATTGTTGTCTGCACGGGGTACAAGGCAAACAAATCACGACCCGGTTTATTATTATTACACGCAAATTTGAATAATCTATTTATCAATCAATCAATCAATCAATCAATCAATCAATCAATCAATCAATCAATCAATCAATCAATCAATAGCTTATGAATGTATATATGTACGTTAGAGCTGTACCGATATCATTTTTTGCCGATTATGCCGATACCGGTACCGCGTTTAGCCGATTATTGAAATTGCCAATTGCCAATACCGATTATTTCGTTATCGCCCAAAAACTAGGCACACGACGTTGTATAAGGGTTAGTAAGGAGTTTCCAGTCCTGTGTATAATAGGTCTTTGGTTTCGGTGCCTAGTAAGTACTAAGTAGTGCATTGCTAAATATAAATCAATAATAAGAAACAAAACATAGATATTTGTGCTCATTTTTTCTTATTGTAACGATTATTGTGCAAAAAGTCAATTGTAAATTAATTTGCATCGGCGCCGATTATTTTCTGCCGATGCTATTATACCGATTGCTCTAATAATCGGCCCGATTACGAATGCTCCCGATGCATCGGTACAGCTCTAATGTACGTGCGTATATATGTGTGGGTATGTATGTATTTGTGTATGCGTGCATGTCGACTTATGTACGTATGGATGTATATATGCAAGTGTATATATTTAGGCATGCATGTTTATATATATATATATTTATTTATTTATTTATACGTGCGTATATATGTCCACGAGACCGCCGCTTCCTTAGCATGAAGCTGAGTTTTTGTATAATCGCTCGCTGTTGACCGAGTACTGCGCAATGATCGCAAAACAGGCAAAACATATAAAATTATTTCTAGTCTGACATTTATTAAGGAGACACGAACGATTAGCTTTGTTGTATACGTGCACATACAAAATATATACCACTTCACTATCGACTTCTAGACTCTTGTTGTTGCGGAGACATCTACATAACTCTGTCGACCATTCGATCGAACTGATACAAGACAACCCTTGCATAGGACTGCTACACAAAATAAAAGAATTATTGTCGACAGAGATTAGTAGGTTATTGTAGATGAGTTGTAGGTCCGTGAGGTGTATTGTAGATAAGTTGTAGGTCCATGAGGTGTATTGTAGATGAGTTTAGGTCCGTGAAGTGCATTGTAGATGAGTTGTACGTCCGTGAGGTGTATTGTAGATGAGTACTGTTGTAGGTCCGTTAAGTTTATTGTAGATGAGTTGTAGGTCCGTGAGGTTTATTGTAGATGAGTTGTAGGTCCGTGAGGTTTATTGTAGATGAGTTATAGAGATGTATTGTAGATGAGTTGTAGGTCCGTGAGGTTTATTGTAGATGTGTTGTAGGTCCGTGATTACGGAATCACTGAAGAATAACAGATAAGTAGTGCTACTTGGTCAAACACCGAAATATCGAGTTGTTTTCAATAAACGATTTTAGAATGTGTACAGTACATAAAGATACAATTACCGTAACAGTACGTAGCTGTTTAAGTTAAAATTTAACTTTGAAATTAATTTTTTTAAATAACCTTTGCAGTTTCTCTGCAGCTCCCTGACAATTTCAGCTGTTTGGTTCGATGTTTTTCATGCCCCTAAATTAGATGCAGTTGTCATGAAAAAATACCACACGAAAACAAATTGCTCTTTTCTGTTATTAACTAATAATGATGTATTTTCGAACTTCAGATTGCATCCTCGATGTTGTCTTTGTCGTCGACTCATCAGGCAGCATCAGAGACGCTAACATCAGAGGACAGATGGACAATTGGGGTCTTATCCTTGATTTTGTCGACAGCATCATAGATAACCTCAATGTCGGACCAGAACTCTCCCATGTGGGGGCTGTATCTTTTTGTAAGCCATACCTTGAATATTAGTAATTAGCAATGGAGGTTTTTGAGGTAACAGCTGAAAAACGACAATAATAAATAATAATAATGATAATGATGATAATAATGATAATAATGATAATAATAATAATAATAATAATAATAATAATAATAATAATAATAATAATAATAATAATAATAATAATAATAATAATAATAATAATAATAATAATAATAATAATCTTCAAAAGAAGTCATTTTTATGGTATCAGGTTATCAAGAGCTCTATGCCAATCAAATTGTGAATGTGAAATGCACATCAGAAGCCAGAACTAGGCCTACTGCCATTATTTCTTCATTATTATGCAATAATCTTTACTATATTCCATCGCGATCAGTCGCATTCCTAGTTCCTGTGTTGTATCCATTTTTACTCATTACTTAACTTATACTCAAATTTTTACTTTGAACCATAGTTTAATATTTCTCACGCTTGCAAAATTGGAAAGTTCCGGATTCAAACACACACTGTTGCCTTGCATATTTACTTACCTTCGCACTTAACTAGCCTACTTGAATGATTAATATAACTTACTTGCTTAAATGTAATAGCAATCGAAAGAAATAGTCTGGTGGTAAGGTTGTTCTGGGTGAACGCAGCTAGGTTGAACCATGGGGGAGGGGATAGAGTAGCGGTAACACTCATGGCCAGGAGAGCATAAGGTACGCGGATCGACTCCCGTAACCCCCTCTAGGGCGGCGCCTTGCATGGCTGCCAAACCGTGTGTTAATTAAGATCTTGATTGTACTTTCATGGTCAGTTAGAGCAACTTATTTTCAACTGCTGAACCTTACTGTATGATCGCAGCAACCGATGCTCAGTTGGTCTTCGACCTCAAAAAGCACCAGACTGCAGAAGAAGTTATGGAGGCTGTCGATTATATTCCATTCTTGGGCGGCCACACAAATACGACAGGCGGGCTGAGGGTAGCGAAGGAGTCCATCCTTACTGCGGCGGGTGGCAGACGACCTGGGGTACCCGGAATTATTATTCTGATCACTGATGGATATCCGACGAGGGAAGAGGACAAGCTATTGAGCACAACCGACTCACTCAAGGCAATGGGAATCACCATCATTGCTATCGGAGTCACAAATAAAGTAAACATCTTTCACCACATGGTTTTCTTGTCTATTTATTTACGCTTCATTTTGTTTACATATTTCAAACTTGGTTATTGTCCGCTCTCTCGTCCATTCATTTATTTCCACAATTCGATTAGTTCATTTTATGCAGTTCTCAATTCGCCTGCTTATCTATTCACTCTTCTCTCCTATAAATCTTTCTGATCGCCATCACATGAGCTCATGCCATTTTTGCTACAATTCTGTGAACATGAAATACTATAACATTACGATATAAAGTAAGTAAGAGTAAATAAGTATTTTATATGCATGTTTGGTTGTGTTTGCGTCCGTGTTTGCTATTGTGAATGAATTTATCTAGGTAAGAAAGATGGTAGATAAGTAGTTGGTGTGTATGTATGTGGTTAATATTACCTATGTATTACCTCCATAACTTCTTTATGCATAGGTTAACGAAACTTGGGTGAGAAAGATTGTATCTCCTCCTATAGAGCAAAACTGGTTTCCAGTAGCAGACTTCAACAAACTGAACGAGACAATGATTACACTAACCAGAACCAGTTGTGATATTGCTTCAACCCCAACTACAACAACACCAACCACGACGACGCCCACCACTACCACTACAACCACGACCACAACAACTACCACACCTACCACAACAACTACCACACCTACCACCACAACTACCACACCGACCACCACAACTACCACACCTACCACCACAACTACCACACCGACCACCACAACCACGACCACCACAACTACCAAACCTACCACCACAACCACGACAACCACAACTACCAAACCTACCACCACAACCACGACAACCACAACTACTAAACCTACCACCACACCCACGACCACCACGACTACAGAACCCACCACCACACCCACGACCACCACAACTACAGAACCTACCACCACAACCACAACCGAGCCCACCACAACCACAACCACGCCCACCACAACAACTACCACATCTACCACAACAACCACCACCACGACTACCACTCCGACAACCACATCAACTACCACGTTGCCCCCAATTGAGCCGGCGCGTAAGTTCACCTTACCTTTTCTGTTTGGTTGCATAATTAATAATTGACTAGTAAATTTATTTCTTAAATCAATGTGCAAAATTAGTTTAGCATTCAGTCTAGCAAAGTTTATTTGAAATTTATGTTTAAATATTTTTAACAATTACAATAACTGCGTCCACTTCCACTATCACCACAAGTACAACTAAATCGCCCACAGTTGCGTCTATGACGTGTAAGTTTCCCCTTATTCTGTCTAATAGATTGCTTCGTCATTAATTAACTAATTTGTTCGTTGATTAATGCGAAAAATAAGTGTCACATTCAGTCTAGCAAATGTTGGTTGAAATATCAGTTGAAACTACTTGCGATTGTTAGT
Source organism: Allolobophora icterica (assembly GCA_963556255.1). Taxonomy (NCBI): domain Eukaryota; kingdom Metazoa; phylum Annelida; class Clitellata; order Crassiclitellata; family Lumbricidae; genus Allolobophora; species Allolobophora icterica. The sequence continues at coordinate 65,791,687 of OY744606.1, forward strand.
TGGAAAATATTTGCTTGGGTCTCATGCATGCATGCATGCACATGTCAGACACCTGTGAACATCCTGTGAACATGCATGACTTCACTAACAATCTTCACAGAATTAGATTAATGTCACTAATCGTCAGGATTAATATTTGGAAAATTTGGGATGTAAAATCACAATATATTAAAGGGTGGGCTTTGCATGCACGAAATGAAGTTCCTTAGGTGTTGAAACTTACGTCCACGCATAGACTTTTCGATGAAAGACAATTTGACCTTGTCACTCGTTGTCAGTGCGCCAACTTTTGGTGCCTATATGGCGGTTCTTCGACTGACAACGGTTTTAGATCGTTTAAAATAAACTTTTCTATTGATTATCTGAAAACGACTCGTGATTCCGCAAGGTTCGAGCCGACATCTTGGCCTAAACCTTCCATCCAATATTCATGACTGACTTTTGAAAGACTTTTGAACTGAGAGGATAAAACAAACGACTGCACGTTGTGAGGATCATAAGAACCCGCATGGCCTGAACTCTACGAGTAAAATTAGAGCGTTTGAGCTTTTAGCAAGTTATTCCGCTCCACAGCATCGGGCGCATATGGCTATAAAACGTAACCATTGATGGAGATTTCTAGTTTTCTGCGACCTTTCAAAATTCTGAATCGACCGAGCTCCTAATTGTAGGCTCGCCTGATATTTAGCAAAGCCCTGACTTGAGAAAAGAGGAAGAGTCTGTTTCTTTTCTAATGTACCTTAATTGAATTTATAAAACGTAACCATTGATGGAGATTTCTAGTTTTCTGCGACCTTTCAAAATTCTGAATCGACCGAGCTCCTAATTGTAGGCTCGCCTGATATTTAGCAAAACCCTGACTTGAGAAAAGAGGAAGAGTCTGTTTCTTTTCTAATGTACCTTAATTGAATCAACAGTTCAAACAGGCTAACATAAATGTTCTACAGTCTACACGAATTCTGTGGGTGGACGCACGTATTATGAAACATTAGTGTCCTGTGCAATGAACATGATAAAATTGTACGTGAATTGATCATACCGGATGAAGTCTGTACATTGCTAGCTGCTGCCTTGCTTTCGACAGTCAAGTCTGTTCCTCCTGAAGCTTCCAGAACAACGTCTACATTTTATGAAGCTATGCTAGAGGATGATGGAACTATAACAGAGCTGGGGATCATTGCAGTTATAGTTGCACAGATATGAAAGACATGTGGGGAATAGCGAACTGAAGAACATTGTTACAAAAGATTAACATTTAATCAAACAGCGTTACTGAGCCCACTCGCATCACACGTATCAGTATTATTAGAATACAAATGTTATGATTAAAAAAAATAATAATAATAATAAATAAATTTACTTATCTCTATTTCATTGTTTAAGCTGTCTAGTCAGTCGTCTCCTTCAGGCATCCTCTCGTTCCGTCCCTACGCTCGCTTGCTCTGGTCAGCGTCCTTCCGGCTTCTCGTCCAAGATCTGACTGACCTCTCTGCCTGCGGTCCTACCACTTAAACCTTCTCTGGCTCTCTAGCTAATCTCTTCCTTCAAATACCACTAACTCCATCTGCCTACAGACCAGCCTGTCAGACCAGCTCTCCTTTGGGTAACCAGCCAACCAGTATGTACCTTGTTCTAATTATAAAAATCTATCTCCAAAAATTGCCTGGCCACTTCTATAACTATCACTACTGCCAGCAATGTCCAGACAGCCTAGCAACTCCAAGTGACTAAATGCATCCCAGCTATCCTCAGGTCCAGTTCACTATACATCAGTGTGATTCTCCTTACAGATTTTATTTTAGTTACAGTTACAGTTATAGTTAATGGTTTTTCATTTTAGTTATAGTTACAGTTATAGTTAATATTATTTTTTAGTTACAGTTATAGTTATCGTTAACGAAATCATTTTGCTTTCGTTAACGAAAACATTTTCGTTACCGTTATCGTTAATGAAAATCACACTGAATTATGAAGACGCGTTACACAACAATTTGCTTAGAGCTTTGACGAATGGGTCCATTCAGCTTCATGAATACACAGCGCTCCATATTCACCGACATCCAAGGCGCAATAGGAATCATTTTGCTTTCGTTAACGGCTGTATTTTCACGTTCTCACGTTAGTTGATATTGCACTTTTTTTTATCGTATTAACGAAAATAGCAATGAATTTTCGTTAGTGTTATTTTCGTTATAGTTATAGTTATAGTTAATGATATTTTTTAGTTGTAGTTATAGTTATCGTTAACGAAATCATTTTTTGTTCGTTAACGAACATTTTCGTTATCGTTAACGTTAACGAGAATCACACTGCTATACATACCTCTGGCCAAGTCCCTAAGCTGTGCACTAATAACGGCTGCTCTCAAATTACCAGCCAGACAGAAACCTGTTTCCCTTCAGAGATATTTTTATATACACACTCTTGCAAACATGTCTTTCATATCTGTGCAACTATAACTGCAATGATCCCCAGCTCTGTTATAGAACAATGAACGACACTGTGACTCAAACTAGCCACTGAGTACACTATACGGACTAGTAGCTAGCTCTAGGACATCTCTTCTTTCTTTCTCCAACGCTGCAATCAGTACCTTTTTATTTAAGTTAATTCCGTCCGCGTCAGAAAGACTGCTTCGACATACCTATGACTCACCAGAACGTAAGTTCGGCGTTTACTGCATGACCGACAACATCATATTTTACTCACACGCCGAAGTCACACCAAGTCCATCGCTGCGCAGATCACTCATATCACGCAGCCCGGGCGAGCCTAAAGACAATAACCGGATATCGTTTTTTGAAAGTCGCGGAAAATTCCTATACAAGCGCGCATTTTAAAGCTATTGACTTATCAGTGGAAAAACTAGGTTCATATTTATTAAGATCTATTGCGTATTTATGTGCAACGACTCGGATTTTGCGGAAACCAACTTCTGAACTTTACTTAAATAGCTTGAGATGCTTGAGATTTTGACATGAGGGGCTAACATTATAAAGAATCCTTGAAAATCCAGATATGTAGGCATAGTGTTTGAGAGCTTGTATAAAAACAGGAATTTACATTGACTGCAGCAATCTGGCTCCAGGTTAGAATAAGTTGAACCAAGGAAAGAAAAAGTCTCAAATAGTCTTATGGCATGGACATATCTTCAAATTTACACTCGGTCGTTCAAGACCTTCTTTTGGGCGCCAAAACGTGGATGTTTAACAGACAAAGCGGTACGACTTACGAAAAGTAGAAATTTTTCTGTAGCGGAATAGTACGAGTTGTTAGTGGAGACTGCTCGAGAATAAGTTCCAATGCACGAGAAGGCAAGATGTGATCGCACCAGATACAGAGGCGTCTGATTAAGAATGCAGAACGTAACGATCGTTTAACTTGACAAAAAATGACGTAAGTAGGACCTAGGTAGGGAATTTACATGCTCTTCCATGGATAGATATTCATCTAGAAGCAATCATAGTTGCCGGACAACGCATTTTAAAAATGATAATGGTAGCAGTTGGCATGAGAGACTAGATCTTCGAGACGGTTCATATGCTAAACTGAGTCTGAACTGAAGTGTATTATGTGAGCGATGTAAAATTAAACGGAAGAAATTAAAGACATATATGAAGACAAGTTATCGAATTATATTAATCTAACTAAAACCCACGTTCTACCATTTCAAGTAGAACAAAAGCAAATAAAGTACGGTTATAGGTAATACATTAGGTTATAGGGAATCCCTGGGTTTCCTTTGCCTCCTCAGTACGGGATCTTGGTGTAATTCTGGATCAAGAGCTCACATTCATGCGACATATTAATTTGCTTTGTCGGGACTCTTATTATCAACTTCGTCAGTTAAGGGTAGTCTCCCGCACTCTGACGCAGGCAGCTGCTTCTACCCTTGTCCATGCGTTTGTGGTTTCCCGTCTGGACTACTGTAGCGCCCTTTACGCTGGCCTCCCAGCTGCCCGCCTTGGGTGTTTGGACCGGGTCTTGCGTGCAGCCGCACGTCTTATTGGTCGCATCCCCAGATTTGGCCAGGTTTCTCTTTATATGCGGGATGTTCTGCACTGGCTCCCTTTCCCGCTGCGGATCGCCTATAGGGTCTCTGCACTGGTTAGGCGTTGTCTAGAGGGACTTGCTCCCCCATACCTGCGGGAGTTGTGTCGCTCTACCTCGGGGGTCTTGCGGAGATCTGCTCTTCGCTCGGCTGACCAAGCCGAGCTATTGGTCCCCCGCACGCGGACAACCATTATGCAGCGACGTTCTTTTTCGGTCGCTGGACCTGCAACCTGGAATGGCCTTCCTGTTGCACTTCGCCTGGTCCCTATGACTCACTCTACCTTGTTTCTTGCAAACTTAAAAACTTCTCTCTTTAGCCGTGGTTGGACTAGGAGCGCTCCTGAGTAGATAACCTTGAAGGGGCGCTATATAAAAGCTCATTAATAATAATAATAATAATAATAATAATAATAATAATAATAATAATAATAATAATAATAATAATAATAATAATAATAATAATAATAATAATAATAATTAGGCCAATTAAGACAAGATTAGATTCGTGCAAAGTAGAGTTGATTCACACATAAGAGAGTGGAATCCCAAAAATATCTGCGAATAATTCAAACATGAAGGCAATAATGAGCTTTGACCAGAAGTAATCAAGAAATGTAAAGGAGGTCTGCAAGAGTTTCTAAAACTATGTTAGAAGCAAGCAGAAAAGGAAAGACATGATATGCCCATTGAAAAAGGAAGAGTGAACCGGAGAAGTTATTATGGATGATGTGAAAGCTGCCGAAGTATATACTCAATAAATATTTCAGCTCAGTGTTTGCTCTGGAAGAATAGAATTGAGAAATATGTTTGAGACTAATTAAACTTTTTTCAGACATATATTAAAAAAATGACATTAGTATGTTGCTTTAAATCTCTCTAACATCTTTTGTTGTTGATACTAATTGAAAGACTTCAATTGAAACTCAAATTCGATGCCATTGATGCCACGGATGCGTCATAAATGCTAAGCACTGTAGCAGAACTTTTGTTTTATGACTTTTATCTTTATATCGCAAAATTTATTTTAAAAATAAAGCTATAAGTTGTTAAACGTATAAAAAGGTGAGGGAAGCTTTGCTGTGGTCAGCCCATCTGTTTGAAATAAGTTGTATAACAACCTGCGATATGAACTCCTCGGCGTCTCTTTACCTCCCTTCTAAAAGCCCTTGAAGACCATTCTGTTCGATCCTGGTTTCATTGTGTCATGTCGAGAGCGCCTCTGACGAATCTCTCTTGAACTGGCGCGATATAAATTTACACTCACGATTTTCAATTACTTCTAGTTTCTGTTAATGAAATAAACATGTTTAAATTTTCATTTTATAGCCTTAACATAATATTTCCTCTTCGCGATAACTTTAAGAAATTGTACATAAACGAATTTTTCGAATTGTCTTTTGATCCAGCCTAACACACTGACCCATTATAATCGCGTACAATTCAGATAAGTAAGTAAGAAAGTATATAGGCAAATAAATAAGTATGTATCAGGTTAGAAACCGCGTGTAGAACATTGAAACTAGTGGCAATCTGTGAATGTTTTTCAGCTTGTGGGGACGGCGATGACGTTCTTATTGTTCTTCTGTGTTCTGGAATCACTGAAGAGCCCATGCCCAATTTTTTCCTAATAAAGTTATTAATCAGTGAACTTCTTGACGAATTGGATCTCGATGAAGACATGATTCGCTTAGGCCTCATCACTTTCGGCGAATCTCTTCATCCTCGCTTCGATCATACCCGTCTTCGTCGCGGGAACGATTTCCTGGCATCTTTTAACACCTTCTCCTGCACCCCGGATTCGATTAATACAGCCGACGCTATCAGATACATACGTGATTATGGTCCGAATCGAGCGATTATTCTGAGGAGCGGCAGATCGCTCGACGTCAAGGAAACGCTGCATGAGGCGGAACTGGCCAAGAAGGCTGGAATTCAACTCATGCCGATTGGAGTTGGAAATTACGGAAACATGCACGAGCTGAAGGCCATGTCCAGCTACCCTTACTCGAACAACATCCTAACAGTTAACGGATTATCAGACTTACCGACCCTAAAACCAAAATTCAAGGACCTGATATGCGGAAGTAAGAACACATCCCCTTGCCACTGTGATAGATATATATTATTATACGAAGTTGATGCACACACGACTATCCAACTGATGTAAAGAAATCTGTTTCAAGTTAGTTTGAAACATGTTTCATGAATATTCAAGTCCATCAGTACGTATGTACAGCGGAAGACTGTTTCAACATGAATGTATAAGAGAGGCGAAGAACGAATGAATAGGATTCTCTGACTAAATGTCATACTGCCTGCATGATTGACTGCATGACTTAATTAACTCTTTGATTAATTATTGAGTGAATGATACTGAGCGATTAGGTAGGCTTCATTACAACCATACTCCAAAGATGGCAAAAATAAAATGCCTAGATCTATGTTAGCACAGTGTTGCGTAAACTACTGCTAGAATTATTTTATTGGTGATGAATTTACCAATCAATGAACGAGCGAGCGAATGATTGAATATTTGTAAAATCTCAGCAAAATTAGTTTTAAATTTAAACCAGCCACCGAATAAAATTTTACCTTCTAAAACCAGGCCAACACTAGTAGTTACATGTATATTATGTTATGTCATTTGCTAACCTTTAGACTGTGATGTCTGTGTTGATGTCGCCTTTTTGCTCGACGCCTCAGAGAGCATTGGTGATGCGAACTTTGAGAAGGAAGTGAACTTTGTCATGGACTGTGCACATGATCTCACTTCCAACAGCCACGTGATTATTCTTCCATTTTCCGACTGCGTCTCCACTCCGTTTCGTCTCTACGACTTTCTGGACCAGACGTCTCCTCTAGGATCCACACCGCCCTGCAACATGTCAGTCTACCTACAAAGTTTTTTCACGATAAATGAATCCTGCAGTTATTTCATTTAAACCTGCTCTTAAACCCAGCCAAAGCTGAGATAAAACTAGATAAATTACTCACTGTTAAGTAAATTGTGCTCCTAAATTAATTCAGGGACGGATCCTGGGGGTCAATCCGGCCATGGTCCCCCATTTGATATATACACAGGACGTCCCCCATCACGAAGTAGACGATGATCACTACGTGATCTTTCATGAAGAAAATATGACGCACTACAAATGTTACAGGCTCATCGTGAAATAATATCAGATAACGAGTCTGTAATCAATTATTTTGTAATCTTCGAAGCCTCGTGCAAAAGACAGGTGCAGCTCATCACCTTCGCTAAGAATGGGTCAGGCAGTGTTGTGTTCTTCACAGTACGCATTTAACTTTTGACCAAAGACGGCCATGTTGGAAACAATTGATGGTTTTCAAGAACGAATAAAAGTTGAGGGTAGGAAGATCTTCAAACTCGGATATTGGTTGTCGGGGTTTTTTTTGCCAACTGTAGGATCATGACAATCAACCAAATCGTCTTGATCGGATTAGGATTAGCTCCAGGTTTTGCTAGTCGATTAATATCAAGGGCCATCCATATATTACGTACGCAAAAATCCGCCAAAATTGGACCCCTCCCTGCTCTCACGCGTACCTTTTTCCACACCCCACCTGCGTACGTACAGTTTACGCACCCCCCCCCCAAGACCAGCTGCAGAATTTGTCAGTTACACAGGTTCAGGCAGCGACTGCCTGCAATTTAGGCCAGATTGAAGAATGAGTAATCCATGGACTCACTGTTGAGTTGTGTGATAGTTTAACAGCGTTCGGAGGTAAGGTGTCATACAAGTGAGACCTCTAACACAGTCCTACTTCCTCTGGTAGTACCAGATAGCTGGAAAGAACTCTAGCTCACTTGAAGGCCAATCAATTTGCGTACCTACATTATCAGTAGACCCCACCCCCCCACCCGTTCGCAAGCGTACGCAAAACATGCATTTCGATTACCCCCTCCCCTCCATGCTTACGTAATATATGGTTGGCCCCTTAACAACACAAAGTTGATAGAAATGAATGGTGCTTCCTGTTGATCCCTCATCAGTAATCACAATCGTAATCTCCGAACTTAGAAAGCGTCACTTGAAGGCCAAGCAAGGGTCATAACCCTGTTCACGAGCGCTGAGGCAAATCCGAGGGTTTTTCCAAAGATTAGTCAGAGGAGGTCCTGGTCCGGTTACCAGGGGTCCAGATCAAGAGAAGAGGCGAAACAGCAAATATGAAGAAATAAGGCGGGTGTCGTTTAAGGCGAAGAGAATTGGAAGGCGGAGGATCAGATGAGTCAGGGTAAAAGCCCTTGAAAATGTGAGACTTCAATTTTGAGTGGAAAGCCCGAGGGTGAGAGAGGAACATAAGAACGATGCTGAAGAATGGATTAAATGACGATGGAGGAACCGAGAAATTGCGGAACTCAGGGGTAGATCGCGTTCCAGAGGCGTTGTGTTGTGTTGTAAATGGCTCGGTTGGAGAACTTGAGATGAGTGGTGACCGAAAGAAATCCAACAAATTGGTGCTGGAGTAAAACGGGCTTGAATCTGGGTAATTTGCAAATATGAAGAAATAAAGCTAATATACTGCGGCCAAAAACTGAAGAGGAATTGAGATTGCTTGGATAAGGAACAATGTACTTTATTTCTAAAACATAGTATCACAACTACTTGGAAGATCGGAAACACCATTCGTAGATAACACAACGACCTCTGCATAATTTACCATGCGTATTGTGCTAAATTACAGAAGACAGAAGCGAATGGAGACGGCTGGTTCATGGTATGTTCCAACAGCACAATCAGCAGACACATTCCACAGCCTGAGCCGGTGTTATATCGCATGTCCGTAAAAGGACTTGCTTTAACATAAGACACCTACAAAGAAACTTTTCCCTCCTTACAAAGGCTTCCCACAAATACTCAAAGTTTTAGCAGTAATTATGCATAACTTCTATGCGACAACTACACATTAGTTTGAAAGGTTGTGTCGACAAGTTGAGCTCAGATTTAGGATATTTCTTCTATTAAGATTAACAAACCACAAGCCAAACTTAGATCAGAACTCCTAGATTTAGCAGGATTCTCCAGCGGCACAAATACCTAAAATCTATGTACAAGAACTCACTGTTTTAGATGGATGAGCGGAAACACGGATAGTTTGAATCTCACTGATAGCGTCTGGATACCGGTGGGCAGAGAACATAAAGAAGATAGCGTCTTAACATACGAAGACGATTAAGTTTTTCGAGAGCATAGGTAAAGTAATTTACGCATACGGACTTGAGACGGTTTTCAGTTAGAAGTGATTGAGAAAGACGCCTAAGCAGAGTGGGAAATCGTTCATTCCGCTGTAATAATCTGTAGCCCGTAGGCCTACCTTTCGAGCTGTAGCAAAAGACACTTCTGTTTCTCTGAGTTTATCCTCACTAACACGTGGACCTTCTGTTCTTGCATTTCCTATATAGTTTTGGAGGCGTTGCTGATGTATAGCAAGTAAAAATAATACAGTGTGTTTTGCGATTGCTATTTGAATCTTGCAGCGGTGGATCAAGAAACACAGCAGCTGCTCTTGCCGCCTTACGCAAAAACATCTTCACGGAAGCAGGTGGTGATCGGCCTGAATACCCTAACGTCGCCATACTTCTAACAGATGGTGCTTCGGACAGCCTTGAGGCCACACTGAAAGAGGCGCTGCAGCTTAGAGCACTGGGCACCAGTCTCTTTGTGATTGGTATTGGACCTTCGCTTAATGTTGAAGAAATGAATGGAATCGTCGGCAATCCATCGTCAAAGAATGTCTTCTTTGCAAACGACTTCGATTCTCTCGGGACTGCCCGCGAAAATCTAAATCAAGCACTTTGCCATAGTAAATAAATTAGTAATAGAATATCCTATATGACAACAGGAATATAGACACGTTTGTAGTGTAATACTACTAGCATTGAGGGCATCTAATATGTATTCCAATATATAGGCCTATAAACTTTACGAACTATCTAAATGATAATTAGTTCTTGGGGATTGATTTCAAGTCCTTAAGTGGAACTACTCTAGTAGTATAGTTTCTGTGTGGCATCTCGAGTGTACAACATTTTATTATTAAATTAACCAGTTATGATTGATGTAAAGTTGCATTAATATTTTTAAAACCTGCCCTTGTTTAGTTTACTCTTTTGGAAAAGAAGTATACTTTATAATGTACTAAGGTAGACTTTATGAAAACCATACGTAGTTTTTAGTGTCAAAGTCAAGAGAATAACAGAATAACTGAGCATTCACTAAATCGAATACTCTATTCGTTGAATGTCACCTTGTGATTGCAGATATTAACGACTGTGAACCAAATCCCTGTATGAATGGCGGATCTTGCGTTGACCTTTTCGGTGGATTTCAGTGCAACTGTCCCACAGGTTTCTCTGATACGCATTGCGAGAAAGGTAGCGGTCTTTTTCTCACGTTACCTTCTAATTCCTAACCAGATTCATCCTGTCCTTCGTCTTCTCTCTATGACCTTCTGCAACTAGAACTGCACCTTCATTTGGTACCTCTGGCCAAACCCTCTAACAGGTAGCGCTGTGCAATTTCTACATTACGATTCTTTCATTCATTCATTCATATATTCATTCAGAAAACTGTGTAGTTCATCTTCGTTTATTCGCCCACAGTGCCCAGCTCGGGAGAAACAGAACTGTTTTCAAGCGTTTATGAAAGATGCATGTAGCTAGCATCCCTAGGTAGAAAGCAACGCACAACGCACATTCAGCGGGAACAAGAGGACCCAAAGACAGGCACCACATGCGTTTCTGTAAACGCAATTTCTATTAACACGCGAATCAACAACGGAATCTCTTCAGACGGAGAGGATGAAGGTTATGGGAGACAACCCAGACGGAAAAATCAGGCAGAGGGACATTCCGAAAGAGCGCCTTAGATCATTTCGGAAAGGCCAATCGCCTATCATGCGCTTTTCTGGCTAGTAACTGGGGAATATCTTCCCAGATGAGTCTTCCATGACGTGCAGTCAAAATCTTTCATGCTGAATCGCTCGTCGCTCGATTAACAAGGAGCGCGCATCAGGGTTTACCACCACCGGCCAGATGTGTTATATAAGATACGACGGACGGTACAATTGCTCTTCGCAGAGAACTCCGGGTTCTGGCACTGCTACTGAATTACGTCTGCGTTGAAGCAGGTTTCAGGATTGACGGATGGTAGTGCCAGCGGAAGGACTTGCACAGAATCCTGGTATTCTGGTGTCATGGTTTTCAAACGACGGAAACTCCGGGAAGGATTTCGACCACATCCTTGTCGTAATCGTAATCGTAATCCCCAAACTTCTAAAGCGCCACTCGAAGGCCAAGCGCAGGGCACCAGCCTATTCACGAGCGCTACGTCAAGTTAGAGGGTGTTTCCAGAGAGTAATCCAAGAGAAGTCCGAGTCCAGATTCCAGAAGGTTGAATCAAATCAGAGGGAGTTTCCATAGAGTAGTCCAAAAGAGGTCCCAAGTCTGGTTTCCAGGAGGTCAAGTCAAATCAGAGGAGATTTTCCTAAGAGTCGTCCAAAAGAGTTCCTATTCCGATATCCAGGGGTCCAGATCAAGAATTTAGGAGGCAGAGCAGCTGTCAAGGCGAGTGTCGTTTTAGAGGCGAGAATAATTGGAAGGCGGAGAATCAGATGAGTCGGGGTAGGAGACTAGGAGTACTTGAAAAGGTGAGACTTCAATTTTGAGTGGAAATACCCGAGTGTGATATATAGAGAAGCATGAGGAGGAGCATGGAGAACAGATTGCAAAGTTGATGGCGGAACGAAGAATCTCCGGAATTCAGGGAGAGTTCATTCCAGAGGCGTGGTGCTGTGTTGGATATGGCTCGGTTGAGATGTGTAGTGTCTGGAGGTCGAGAAAGACTGAGATAAGAGGAGGATCGGGTGGAGCGGGTTTCCTGGATGGTGAAGAGATCACGGAGGTACTGGGACTGAGAATAATGTAGGGAGTTAAAGGTTAGTGATAGGACTTTGAAGTGAATTCCCTCTGGGATTTTTAGCCAATTGAGTGATTTGAGGATGGGAGTGATAAGATGATGTTTTGGCGTTCTAGTGACAGCTCTGGCTAGTGAGTTTTGAATAAGTTGCAGACGTTTAATTTGGGTGGATTCAAGGTTGAGGAAGAGGAAATTGCAATAATCAAGCTTTGAATGAACAATGGAGGTAGCAATGGTGGGGGCAGTTTTAAGGTCAAGCATAGGTATGATGCGTCGGAGATCACGAATGTGCTTGAAGCAGGAACGTGAGAGGTTGGAGATGTGGTTAGAGAAGAAAATATGTGGATCAAAAGTAACACCAAGATTGCGGACAAGGGAGTCAGCGGTGACGGTAAGAGAAGACGAGTCAGTAGAAAGGTGTATGGAAAGGTCAGGGATTTTCTTAATTTGGTCAGGAAGGCCTATGATGAATTCAGTTTTGGAAGGATTAAGACAGAGAAGATTGGATGACATCCACTGTGAGATAAGGTTTACCACGTTGAGTAATTGCGTGATGGAGGTGGAAAAAGAGCTTGGGGAAAAGGATATGTAGAGGTGTGTCTCATCAGCATAAAAATGGTGGTCAACAGAGCACGATTTAAGAAACCCACGGATTTTACAACATACAGCAACAACAATACCCAGATATGTCTCATAAAACAAAAGTCATTCCAGGCCCAACCAATCTTGTATCAATAATCGCAGTTTCATACTATAAGTGAAAGTTTTGTGAACTAAACTAGCAGCCAGCAACTATGCCCATTAAATTGCTTCAGTATACTTGACGATTAATCTATCATAAGTAGGCCCCTATCATAAATCTATCATAAGTTAACCTCTGTTATAGTTTCTTATCGATATGCATCGCATCTCATACAGCATTATATCCTTTCTCCACAGGATGTTCCAATGCCTTGGATGTTGCTCTCATCATGGATATATCTGGAAGCGACGTAGACTATTACGATCTGCTGTTGAAATTCGTCACTCAACTCCTCTACGGTCTTCCATTGGACGCTGAACTCGCACGTGTTGGAATCATCACCTACGCGGACAACTCGGTAGTGAGCGGCTTCTCATACTCGACAATGGAACAGATTGAGAATGCTCTGGCTTTTAGTTTAGACGGAGGACGAACTAATCCAAAGGGTGACGGCGAGCTGGCCTTTGACAACGTCTTCGTAGGAAAGCTCGGAGAACGCATCAACGCCTCGAAGGTCGTCATTGTTCTAACGGACGGAAACTCCGATATGCAACCAGAAATTGCGATTCCGGAGACGAATGACCTACGAGGGCTTGGCACACAGTTTTACATCGTTGCCATTGGACCGGACATAAACGCAAACCAAATAAACAGACTTGCGGAAACTGATGACGTCAATCACGTTATCTACGTTCCGAGCTCAAGACGTGTCGCGAGAGGTGCCTCAACTCTGCTCAGCTGGATGTGTTAATAACGTTTGAGCCAACGCAGCAGTAGAGTATAGCGGATCAGAAATATCACACGTCAGCGTTGATACCTTGGCTACATTTTCAACAGTGAATACTTGACGTAATCGCTGTGGATCTCCCTGAGGAGTTCAAAAGCTGTTTACTTAACCGTTAATAATAGTGCGCTGTGGATATTTTATGAGCTGCATAGTTGAGAGAAAACTATGCCGTATAATCGGCGTCTTTCAACTAATCAACCAACTCCGTCTGGCGAGATTCAATTATGCAAATAACTATTTGTTTTGTGCTTTTTTCGAGCGAATGATGATCGAATATTATAAATATTTTCAAATGTCAGTAAGAAAATAGATTAAATAATGACGACGTTTTGAAATTATAATCAAAAATTTTGAACATATTTGTTCACGTAGGATCTAGTTATTATGAGTGCAATATGTTATCTGTTGCGTATCTTTATTTTGGGCGTGTTTTGAGAATTATGAACTTGTGACGTGCCAATGCTGTTGAAATTTCAATAAATTACTTTATAAATTAATGTGATGGTCAGTAAATCGCAAAAATATCTATGCTACACTAGTAAGAATACTTGGCGACATTAGTAGCAAGTAAGGTAGTCGAGAGCGATGCCTATCTTAGGGTTTCAAAATACTGTACCCTGAGACACTATACCAGGGATGACGAATGGCATGTCCGTGGCTTCCGACTCTGGCGCAGCAGTGCTCGGTGAGCACTCACAAGGGTTCGAAACCCACAAGACAGTCTACTTCCATTGGATCTCCTCTCAGGGATCCTATCCAGAAAAGGCGCTCCATAAACTCCCGTTGGTTTTCCACCAATGCACAGAGAACCTCGCGCGGATAGACGCATTCGTAGCCACACGAACAACGGTTAGTAAGTCTGTCTGCCTCTACCTTCCCTCCCTCCCTCCCTCCCTAGCTCTGTCCCTCCTTCACTCACTCCCTCCCTCCCTCCCTCCCGGCATCACTCACTCATTGTGGCACATGATCTGAAGGCTGGTTAAGGGGGAGTAGGAGCAGACGAGGCGAAGGCTCATTAGCCTAAACATACATTGGTCAGGTGCAATACAGGTCAAATACTGTATTCTTCGTAAATAGTCAATGATAATTTCTTCTAACAGTCCACACGACGTCATAAAACTGGAAAATGCTATAGGCCTATTGTTGGTAAATAGGCCTTCAAAATTTCGTTTTTCCATGAATTAAGAAAGTTCCCAAGACCGACGACTACGTTTAAATCGTGAGCGACGTTTCAATCCGTCAACCAGTTATATAGGCTATGATGGGAAAAAACTCCAGTGCATTAACACAGACCTCCTGGTTTGCTTGGAGCTCAAAAAATGCACTTAAAGCCCTAGGTTTTAGGTTTGGCGGTTTCCCTCGTAGAATGAAGTGAATGAAGCAGTAATGATAATAAATGGCCAATTAAAAATGTAATTATTAAAATTACCATGATTATTATTATTACGATATGTAATAAGACAATAAACATATGCATAACCCAGCTAAGCTGTCGTTCAAGTCAAGTCGAAAGAGCTAATTGTATGTTGATGACATTATAAATATATCTCCAACCAATCGAAACTGCCTTTGTTCCAATTGCAGAGTTGGAACCACCAAAGAGAAGAAAATCTTGTATGGATGCCGCTTCGAAGGAGGTCTTGGTCGCGTCCAATGGAAATAGTACAGAGTCAGAAATTGAGGCTCAAAACAGTCATGACATTCAAGTGTCAGCTGATCATTTGCAGCTGCAGGGTGAAAATCATCAATCGGAAGGCGCCTGTCCTCTTTGTTTTCTCTCTCCGTGCGTGGGTTCTGCATCTCCAGGTTGGCTTGGCGGAGGACAAGCAGCGCATGCAGCTAACAGTCCAATACGAAGAACCAGTTATATAGGCTATGATGGGAAAAAACTCCAGTGCATTAACACAGACCTCCTGGTTTGCTTGGAGCTCAAAAAATGCACTTAAAGCCCTAGGTTTTAGGTTTGGCGGTTTCCCTCGTAGAATGAAGTGACCAACGACTGTAGGCGGTTCAAGTAAGCATCTGTCGGCCAATGGGCGTTGATTTCATTTTGGTTTACACATGTTACAAGCATAGGCTGCTGAATTTAATTATATGCATAGCCTAGGCAACATCGTCCGCTTTGTGGAATGGAGGCGAGGCGCAGGGACGGTCGGTCGATCGGTGGTAGCCCCCACCCTAGGCCCTTCACCCTCCCTCTGGCCTACCCCGATCAATTGACCACTTGTATATATAACCGAGCTTTGGGTCGTAAACCTGTATATAAATGCCAGCTGTTGATGCTGTCACCGTTGCCTTATTATACCCGGAACACTAAAGACAATAAGCTGTATTTCATATTCTAAGAATTTGCACCAGTATCAGATGCTAATATACAGCCTAAGGAAGAGAGACTAGGTCACATGCCAAATTATGCTAATGAACTTAGGAAATGAACTTAGGAAATGTCCTTTCACAATTGAGTCTTGGTTTGCAGTACTCATTCTAGTTTGAATTTCGCTGCAGCAGAGTTGAGCTTCGTAATTTCTTCACTTCATAGCCATTTTAAATCGCATAGTCGATACAGCTTATATCTCGTGTCTGTATATTATATTATTATCTTATTTCAGTAGTGGACCTTATAGTAGTATAACATTGTATTTCGTTAGTGGACATATATTAGTATCATTATATCGAACTATTTCCAAAGATGGATGGAGACTACGCTGTACCAACGACACCGACTTCAGGTGTTGCAGTTGGCAACATGCGAACATTTAAAAAACGGTTGTCTGATGGATCTACCAAGAGTTATAGCTACCCTTACGTTTCTGTAAGGAAACATTTTGAATTAACTTTTACAACCGACAGTGATAAACTTAAATTTGAGCAAAAATGTGAGGACATTCGCTTGGCGTTGGGAGTAAAAAGTTTGAGAGAAGTTCTGGTGAAAGTCATAATGGATGTTGACACCAATAAGCTCTCTTCTGCAACTCAACATCCGCAGCAGACACTCACGATGTCTTCAGTCACGGAAGAAGTAAGTGAATCAACTTCACTGACTGATCCAGCATCTGTCACAGCAGCAATATCAGCAGCTCCAGCAACAGCTTTGGAGACTGCACATGAGAATTTTGTTGGGCAGTGCTCCAGCATTGCCCAGTTGATCGACACAATCTCACAACATTCATCCACATGTGTGACGCCGTATTCAGTGAAGTCATGGACACACAGTGGTCATGTGCTGTCGGTGGATATGGAGTGTGCGAAAAAACACTCCTTTCAGTGGAGTTCCTCATCCACAATAGACAGCGAGCGGAAGGAATTTGAAGTCAACCACCGAGTGATGTTGAGCTACCTGGCCTCTGGTATGACACCCATACAGTACGAGCGCTTTAGCGACTTCAGTCGGTTTGGACTATTGTCAGACCTTTTCCGCAGGAGGAATATGGTTACATTTAGTGCCATTTCTGAGAACCTGCGAAAGCAATCTATATTTGGCGCTAGAGCGCAGGAGTCTTCACTGTCGCCTGATGGAGCTATCTCTATAATGACTGACGCACGACATCATTGTAGACGAAATAGTTATCACACCGACCATGTTGCTATCGGGTTGAAAACTCACAAAGTCGTTGATATTCAACACATTAACGGGAATGATGATAACTGTTCACAGCGTCACGAGGCAGTGGGATTCGACAGGATGTACGAGAGCCTGGATCTCAGCAACATTAAAGTTGCCCATCATGTGCATGATCGAAACATGACAATCAACAAGCGCCTACGTGAGAGGAAGCAAGCCAGGAATTCCAATGACCGCTGGCACTGCACCCGTCCTATAACAGCCGGGGTGAAAAAAATTGGGCAAGGAGCACAAAAAAACATTGGAAAAACATGGCATCCCGAGCTTTCTGACAAGGGTGCTGCCATTCGAAACCACGTCTATTGGTGTATGGACAATTGCAATGGAGATGCCCAAACCCTGCGTAAGCTCATAGAATCATGCATCCCTCATTTTCAGAACAACCACAGCAAGTGCCATGAAACTTCCCACTGCAAAGAGCCGGGGCATATGATTGAAGTTCGAATTGTTTCAAATGAGGCTGCAATTACAATGCTCCAGGACTTTCTTCGGTCGTTGGTAGTGTACAAGCACGCTGAAGATTATGTCAAAGGCCACGACACATTTTATGTGGAAAGTTTTAATAACGTTTGTCTGATCTATCTGGATAAACGGATACACTACGGGAATTTAATGTACGAGCTGCGGAGCAATCTGGCTGTCTTGGACTGGAACGAACACGTCGACAGACCATACACGTCTATATGCACGACTGTTCGTTCGAAAAACCCACGTCGCCAAATCGGGAAAAAAGTGTATCGGCGCAAGACCTACGTATTTGTTGAGAACATTTGGAATTTGTACATTGCCGTGTGGTCAGCATCTAAAGCAATATCGGAGTCTGTGACAGAAACTTCTGCAGATAAGGAGACCTGCCAGAGTGAAATCTCTTCGGACGAATCCGATGACGACCAATTAGGAGACAGTGAGAGCTTTTCAAATGAAAGCAATGCACCCTACACAGTAGAATAACCGTAAGAGCTGTGACAATATTGTATGATACACTAAAATCAAACATATCAGTGCTACATAACCATCAACCGTCATTACACATAACCACCTTAGCATTCTGCTGTCTACTCTGCTTGACCTCCCCGGATTTTGGCCTGGCATAGGACAGAGAGATGTGTGGCAGAGCTGATGTGTGGCAGAGCTGACTGCTATCACACGCGTCCACAGGTGGCGGATAGTGGAACGACCTCTAGAAATAGAGGTCAGCTGCGAAATAAGCAGGGTTATATCTGACGAATAAGCAGTCGCGGACCAACAGCGGCAAGGCTAGTAGGGCACACTGTAGAAAAAGAGTGGCATTTTGCTTGACAACTAAAAGCTGCAAATATCCAATAACAGCCTTGTGACATGGGAGCACATGACTCAATTTAAATAAGCCTGATGACCCTCTGCCTAGCGGGCATGTGTTCATCACCAAGACTAGGTCCACAGCGGAAAACTGTGGTTGATGCCACGAAGGGCATCCGATCTGTAACAAGATGCTCCAATCTGTATAAAAATGAATCTGTGGCTTACCCCCCCTCAACGAGGTCCTAATCCAAGCAAGAAAAAAGAAGATTGAACGGACAAGGGACTGTGGCCATTGCAAAATTGATTTGACATAGCACTTATGAAAAACCTAGTCTCCGTAACGTGGTTTTCGTGTGGCGCCGAGCAATTGAGGGCAATTCAGGTTTAAATCCACCTCTGAGTAGGAATCTTGAAGAGGCGCTATATAAATTTAAAATGGGGGAATGTTATGTTACATTGAATCATAGCTATGACAGGTGTACATAAGCAGCTCACAATCGATAAAATTCTGCTTTATGTCAGAAAGTAAGTGTACAATAAAAATCTCTCTGTCTAAACAAAGTCCGGCGAATTATCCAAAGTATCAATGTTACTCCCACTTGTGGCCCATGTAAGGCGTGCCTGTTGGATTCGGATACAACGATCTCACTTTTCGCACTACGCAATCTGGCATTATTTCCCGCATGTGAAGTACACCGTTCGATTCCGTTAGTTTCTTGGCCAGATATAATGGGCTCGTCCACCCACCCAAGTTGCAAATGATCTTCCAATATTTTCCATAAATTACTCTTCGTATTGGACTGTTAGCTGCATGCGCTGCTTGTCCTCCGCCAAGCCAACCTGGAGATGCAGAACCCACGCACGGAGAGAGAAAACAAAGAGGACAGGCGCCTTCCGATTGATGATTTTCACCCTGCAGCTGCAAATGATCAGCTGACACTTGAATGTCATGACTGTTTTGAGCCTCAATTTCTGACTCTGTACTATTTCCATTGGACGCGACCAAGACCTCCTTCGAAGCGGCATCCATACAAGATTTTCTTCTCTTTGGTGGTTCCAACTCTGCAATTGGAACAAAGGCAGTTTCGATTGGTTGGAGATATATTTATAATGTCATCAACATACAATTAGCTCTTTCGACTTGACTTGAACGACAGCTTAGCTGGGTTATGCATATGTTTATTGTCTTATTACATATCGTAATAATAATAATCATGGTAATTTTAATAATTACATTTTTAATTGGCCATTTATTATCATTACTGCTGTTACTGCTGTTCACATCAGTTGTCATTATACTAACATTGCTGATGTTATTATTACTATGTATTTCTATAGCATGGTTTGAGCTAAATATTTGCAAGGATAATAAATGCAATTTAATTTAATATTTATAAATCTTAGTTCAATCTTATTTGCGCACGTATAGCGCTACCTGAAGAACAATAGGGCCTACTTGTACAGGGTTCACCACACAAAACAATTTATACAATTTCAGTATATATATATATATATATATATATATATATATATATATATATATATATACGCATCGTCTTCATAATTACCAATTTTTTCAAAATTCCAGTTGTTGTGAGCAAAAAATGCCCGTATGGCTTCCTCTTGATCGCCATCTACCACAATAGTAAGTTCGTATTTGTTCATGGCAATCTAATCGCATATAGAAACTACAGACTTGTTTCTCAACCCTGTAAGTATCTTCATAGCAATGAACTCCATAGTAATATGAGTGTATGGGGGGGTAAATTTGGATAATTGGAACAACTTGTATACATTCTAGAAGTACAGGTATGACCTCTAGCCAGCTTACCTGGCTTTCGTATACACAAATTAGTCGACCCACAGCTCGGTTATATATATACAAGTGGTCAATTGATCGAGGTAGGGCCTGTACGGGGTATGCCCTGTCGGGTCTAGTCTGCCCTAGCGATGCATCTCCATCCATCCGTCCGACCGCTAGAGGGCCAGAGGGAGGGTGAAGGGCCTAGGGTGGGGGCTACCACCGATCGACCGACCGTCCCTGCGCCTCGCCTCCATTCCACAAAGCGGACGATGTTGCCTAGGCTATGCATATAATTAAATTCAGCAGCCTATGCTTGTAACATGTGTAAACCAAAATGAAATCAACGCCCATTGGCCGACAGATGCTTACTTGAACCGCCTACAGTCGTTGGTCACTTCATTCTACGAGGGAAACCGCCAAACCTAAAACCTAGGGCTTTAAAGGGAAACCGCCAAACCTAAAACCTAGGAACCTTTGTTCCAATTGCAGAGTTGGAACCACCAAAGAGAAGAAAATCTTGTATGGATGCCGCTTCGAAGGAGGTCTTGGTCGCGTCCAATGGAAATAGTACAGAGTCAGAAATTGAGGCTCAAAACAGTCATGACATTCAAGTGTCAGCTGATCATTTAAAGGGCCTAGGCTTTAAAGCCCTAGGTTTTAGGTTTGGCGGTTTCCCTCGTAGAATGAAGTGACCAACGACTGTAGGCGGTTCAAGTAAGCATCTGTCGGCCAATGGGCGTTGATTTCATTTTGGTTTACACATGTTACAAGCATAGGCTGCTGAATTTAATTATATGCATAGCCTAGGCAACATCGTCCGCTTTGTGGAATGGAGGCGAGGCGCAGGGACGGTCGGTCGATCGGTGGTAGCCCCCACCCTAGGCCCTTCACCCTCCCTCTGGCCCTCTAGCGGTCGGACGGATGGATGGAGATGCATCGCTAGGGCAGACTAGACCCGACAGGGCATACCCCGTACAGGCCCTACCTCGATCAATTGACCACTTGTATATATATAACCGAGCTGTGGGTCGACTAATTTGTGTATACGAAAGCCAGGTAAGCTGGCTAGAGGTCATACCTGTACTTCTAGAATGTATACAAGTTGTTCCAATTATCCAAATTTACCCCCCCATACACTCATATTACTATGGAGTTCATTGCTATGAAGATACTTACAGGGTTGAGAAACAAGTCTGTAGTTTCTATATGCGATTAGATTGCCATGAACAAATACGAACTTACTATTGTGGTAGATGGCGATCAAGAGGAAGCCATACGGGCATTTTTTGCTCACAACAACTGGAATTTTGAAAAAATTGGTAATTATGAAGACGATGCGTATATATATATATATATATATATATATATATATATATATATATATATATATATATACTGAAATTGTATAAATTGTTTTGTGTGGTGAACCCTGTACAAGTAGGCCCTATTGTTCTTCAGGTAGCGCTATACGTGCGCAAATAAGATTGAACTAAGATTTATAAATATTAAATTAAATTGCATTTATTATCCTTGCAAATATTTAGCTCAAACCATGCTATAGAAATACATAGTAATAATAACATCAGCAATGTTAGTATAATGACAACTGATGTGAACAGCAGTAACAGCAGTAATGATAATAAATGGCCAATTAAAAATGTAATTATTAAAATTACCATGATTATTATTATTACGATATGTAATAAGACAATAAACATATGCATAACCCAGCTAAGCTGTCGTTCAAGTCAAGTCGAAAGAGCTAATTGTATGTTGATGACATTATAAATATATCTCCAACCAATCGAAACTGCCTTTGTTCCAATTGCAGAGTTGGAACCACCAAAGAGAAGAAAATCTTGTATGGATGCCGCTTCGAAGGAGGTCTTGGTCGCGTCCAATGGAAATAGTACAGAGTCAGAAATTGAGGCTCAAAACAGTCATGACATTCAAGTGTCAGCTGATCATTTGCAGCTGCAGGGTGAAAATCATCAATCGGAAGGCGCCTGTCCTCTTTGTTTTCTCTCTCCGTGCGTGGGTTCTGCATCTCCAGGTTGGCTTGGCGGAGGACAAGCAGCGCATGCAGCTAACAGTCCAATACGAAGAGTAATTTATGGAAAATATTGGAAGATCATTTGCAACTTGGGTGGGTGGACGAGCCCATTATATCTGGCCAAGAAACTAACGGAATCGAACGGTGTACTTCACATGCGGGAAATAATGCCAGATTGCGTAGTGCGAAAAGTGAGATCGTTGTATCCGAATCCAACAGGCACGCCTTACATGGGCCACAAGTGGGAGTAACATTGATACTTTGGATAATTCGCCGGACTTTGTTTAGACAGAGAGATTTTTATTGTACACTTACTTTCTGACATAAAGCAGAATTTTATCGATTGTGAGCTGCTTATGTACACCTGTCATAGCTATGATTCAATGTAACATAACATTCCCCCATTTTAAATTTATATAGCGCCTCTTCAAGATTCCTACTCAGAGGTGGATTTAAACCTGAATTGCCCTCAATTGCTCGGCGCCACACGAAAACCACGTTACGGAGACTAGGTTTTTCATAAGTGCTATGTCAAATCAATTTTGCAATGGCCACAGTCCCTTGTCCGTTCAATCTTCTTTTTTCTTGCTTGGATTAGGACCTCGTTGAGGGGGGGTAAGCCACAGATTCATTTTTATACAGATTGGAGCATCTTGTTACAGATCGGATGCCCTTCGTGGCATCAACCACAGTTTTCCGCTGTGGACCTAGTCTTGGTGATGAACACATGCCCGCTAGGCAGAGGGTCATCAGGCTTATTTAAATTGAGTCATGTGCTCCCATGTCACAAGGCTGTTATTGGATATTTGCAGCTTTTAGTTGTCAAGCAAAATGCCACTCTTTTTCTACAGTGTGCCCTACTAGCCTTGCCGCTGTTGGTCCGCGACTGCTTATTCGTCAGATATAACCCTGCTTATTTCGCAGCTGACCTCTATTTCTAGAGGTCGTTCCACTATCCGCCACCTGTGGACGCGTGTGATAGCAGTCAGCTCTGCCACACATCAGCTCTGCCACACATCTCTCTGTCCTATGCCAGGCCAAAATCCGGGGAGGTCAAGCAGAGTAGACAGCAGAATGCTAAGGTGGTTATGTGTAATGACGGTTGATGGTTATGTAGCACTGATATGTTTGATTTTAGTGTATCATACAATATTGTCACAGCTCTTACGGTTATTCTACTGTGTAGGGTGCATTGCTTTCATTTGAAAAGCTCTCACTGTCTCCTAATTGGTCGTCATCGGATTCGTCCGAAGAGATTTCACTCTGGCAGGTCTCCTTATCTGCAGAAGTTTCTGTCACAGACTCCGATATTGCTTTAGATGCTGACCACACGGCAATGTACAAATTCCAAATGTTCTCAACAAATACGTAGGTCTTGCGCCGATACACTTTTTTCCCGATTTGGCGACGTGGGTTTTTCGAACGAACAGTCGTGCATATAGACGTGTATGGTCTGTCGACGTGTTCGTTCCAGTCCAAGACAGCCAGATTGCTCCGCAGCTCGTACATTAAATTCCCGTAGTGTATCCGTTTATCCAGATAGATCAGACAAACGTTATTAAAACTTTCCACATAAAATGTGTCGTGGCCTTTGACATAATCTTCAGCGTGCTTGTACACTACCAACGACCGAAGAAAGTCCTGGAGCATTGTAATTGCAGCCTCATTTGAAACAATTCGAACTTCAATCATATGCCCCGGCTCTTTGCAGTGGGAAGTTTCATGGCACTTGCTGTGGTTGTTCTGAAAATGAGGGATGCATGATTCTATGAGCTTACGCAGGGTTTGGGCATCTCCATTGCAATTGTCCATACACCAATAGACGTGGTTTCGAATGGCAGCACCCTTGTCAGAAAGCTCGGGATGCCATGTTTTTCCAATGTTTTTTTGTGCTCCTTGCCCAATTTTTTTCACCCCGGCTGTTATAGGACGGGTGCAGTGCCAGCGGTCATTGGAATTCCTGGCTTGCTTCCTCTCACGTAGGCGCTTGTTGATTGTCATGTTTCGATCATGCACATGATGGGCAACTTTAATGTTGCTGAGATCCAGGCTCTCGTACATCCTGTCGAATCCCACTGCCTCGTGACGCTGTGAACAGTTATCATCATTCCCGTTAATGTGTTGAATATCAACGACTTTGTGAGTTTTCAACCCGATAGCAACATGGTCGGTGTGATAACTATTTCGTCTACAATGATGTCGTGCGTCAGTCATTATAGAGATAGCTCCATCAGGCGACAGTGAAGACTCCTGCGCTCTAGCGCCAAATATAGATTGCTTTCGCAGGTTCTCAGAAATGGCACTAAATGTAACCATATTCCTCCTGCGGAAAAGGTCTGACAATAGTCCAAACCGACTGAAGTCGCTAAAGCGCTCGTACTGTATGGGTGTCATACCAGAGGCCAGGTAGCTCAACATCACTCGGTGGTTGACTTCAAATTCCTTCCGCTCGCTGTCTATTGTGGATGAGGAACTCCACTGAAAGGAGTGTTTTTTCGCACACTCCATATCCACCGACAGCACATGACCACTGTGTGTCCATGACTTCACTGAATACGGCGTCACACATGTGGATGAATGTTGTGAGATTGTGTCGATCAACTGGGCAATGCTGGAGCACTGCCCAACAAAATTCTCATGTGCAGTCTCCAAAGCTGTTGCTGGAGCTGCTGATATTGCTGCTGTGACAGATGCTGGATCAGTCAGTGAAGTTGATTCACTTACTTCTTCCGTGACTGAAGACATCGTGAGTGTCTGCTGCGGATGTTGAGTTGCAGAAGAGAGCTTATTGGTGTCAACATCCATTATGACTTTCACCAGAACTTCTCTCAAACTTTTTACTCCCAACGCCAAGCGAATGTCCTCACATTTTTGCTCAAATTTAAGTTTATCACTGTCGGTTGTAAAAGTTAATTCAAAATGTTTCCTTACAGAAACGTAAGGGTAGCTATAACTCTTGGTAGATCCATCAGACAACCGTTTTTTAAATGTTCGCATGTTGCCAACTGCAACACCTGAAGTCGGTGTCGTTGGTACAGCGTAGTCTCCATCCATCTTTGGAAATAGTTCGATATAATGATACTAATATATGTCCACTAACGAAATACAATGTTATACTACTATAAGGTCCACTACTGAAATAAGATAATAATATAATATACAGACACGAGATATAAGCTGTATCGACTATGCGATTTAAAATGGCTATGAAGTGAAGAAATTACGAAGCTCAACTCTGCTGCAGCGAAATTCAAACTAGAATGAGTACTGCAAACCAAGACTCAATTGTGAAAGGACATTTCCTAAGTTCATTTCCTAAGTTCATTAGCATAATTTGGCATGTGACCTAGTCTCTCTTCCTTAGGCTGTATATTAGCATCTGATACTGGTGCAAATTCTTAGAATATGAAATACAGCTTATTGTCTTTAGTGTTCCGGGTATAATAAGGCAACGGTGACAGCATCAACAGCTGGCATTTATATACAGGTTTACGACCCAAAGCTCGGTTATATATACAAGTGGTCAATTGATCGGGGTAGGCCAGAGGGAGGGTGAAGGGCCTAGGGTGGGGGCTACCACCGATCGACCGACCGTCCCTGCGCCTCGCCTCCATTCCACAAAGCGGACGATGTTGCCTAGGCTATGCATATAATTAAATTCAGCAGCCTATGCTTGTAACATGTGTAAACCAAAATGAAATCAACGCCCATTGGCCGACAGATGCTTACTTGAACCGCCTACAGTCGTTGGTCACTTCATTCTACGAGGGAAACCGCCAAACCTAAAACCTAGGGCTTTAAGGTTTCCTGATTAGCTTGGCGCTCGGTAAATACTTGCTGGGCTTCTACGAGCTTTTCTAATTTGTTGCCAAGTTGACTAATTTCTCGCTCAAACGACACAGATTCTTCTATAATGCTTGATTATCCATTAATATAGTTTCCCAGATCTGTGTCCATAAACGCTCTCATAGGCGCCCGAAATTGGCCTCGCCCACGAACAGTGGGCACTACGAAAATAGACGTCCACACGCAAAGCCAGACGGACGGACGGACGGTCACACAGACAGACGGATTGACCCAAACAGCGGCTATGAAGTCTGTCTATGCCTCCCTCCCTACCTCTGTACCTCTTGAGGGGGAGGAGGACGAGGCAAAGACTGATTATATCCGATGCAATATAACACGGACACCCTAAATTCGATCCGCCTACGAACACTGGGCACTAGAGAGATAGAGGTAAGGATGCAAAGCCAGACAGACGGACGGACGGTCAACAGACAGACGGATTGACACACAAAAAGGTTAGCAAGTCTGTCTATGCCTACCTCCTTCCCGCCCTACCTGTCCCTCCTTCCATCCCTCCAACCCTTCATGCCTAACTCTCCCGTCATAATGACGAGCAAATCCATTAGTTAATTAATAAAAGATATTAATGAAACTAGACTTTTAGTAAAATCAAGGTTAACAGAACTATATGAAAACTAATGACATAGCCATGTTTCGAACAATTAATTGACATATGCAATTATATAGCGCCTGCAGTCTTATCGCGTTATTCTACCGCTTCGATAATCTTCTATACGCTTAGCTACACGATCCTATCGATATAAGAGAGATCTGGAGGTGTCGTTACATAAAACTTACAATATATAGCTTTACTCCCTGAACTGACAAGAAATATTTCCTCCTCTCCACACGATATCAAGTTTTCCACTACATAAGAAAATCCAAATCGACGAGCCTCAGCGCTCCCAATACCACTGAGATCACAGCCTTCGTGAAATTTAACCAATTCCCAGAATTTCACAGAAATACAACAAATCAGACGAATAACTCCACGTCCGATGTTCAGAAATGTTTCAACAATCGCATAAAACTCCACTATTTCGGTAGACTTCCGAGTTTTAGACCAAAAGACAGAAATTTCTACTTTCACGGAAATTTACCGCCAAACTGCTTCCATAGTTACACATTCGGTCCCATCTCCTCCACTGCCTGGCAGCATCTGACAGCTGGGCTACCAAAATTGCGCCAATATGCACGCGCTCGAACTCTGACCAATCACGAGAGACTACATTTGGCGGGAGCCATTACCATTGGCCAGTTCGAATTCATACCTCGATAGCAGGCATGCACTGCAATTCAAGCTATCTAGGTGGCCTCTAGCGAAAACAACCTCCACTAACTGTCATCTAGCGAAAACAACATTAACTAGCGCCAGTAACAATTCGTTACAGTAATCAAGACTCGTTCAAGCGAAAAATTGACGATGATGATGATGAGGAGGATGGTGGTGGTGGTGCTGCTGCTGCTGCTGCTGACGATGATGATATAATAGTAATAGTAATAACAGCAATAGTAATAGTAATAGTAATAATAATAATAATTATTTAATCATTATTGTTATAATAATAATAATAATAATAATAATAATAATAATAATAATAATAATAATAATAATAATAATAATAATAATAATAATAATAATAATAATAATAATAATAATAATAATAATGTCTGTGGATGTTGTTGTTTCATATTATTGTTGTGAAACAATCGTAACTCTATAGGCCTAGTAGTAGGAAAATGCTCAGTCACTCATAGTAATAAAATGCACTAAATTCACAGAGGTGCCTGTCACTGTCATTTTATGCACCTCTGCAACTGGTTAGCGTCTAGACAGCGTTAGGCATTCTTTAGACCTATTGTTATTGCAGGAGTCGGTGTATTAGAACTAGTCATAGAATTCAGTCCTGGCTCAAAGTATAGTCTCAATGGAATTATTTGCACACAGGGATAGGCTGTGAGACAGGGATGTGAAACGCTTGAATCAACTGCTCTGTCTTATGAATATGATTGACAAAGACTCGCTCTGTATGCCTGAACATACGGGCAATTAAAAAAATCCTGAGCACTCTAAGTAAGTAGGCAAGCGAAGAAGTTATTAAGCAAGTAAGTAAGCAAGTAGGCAAGTTAATAAGCAACTGAACAATTGAGTAGTCTATTAGCGCGGGACAAGAGCCCACGCGTTAAAAATGTATATAAAAGACAGAAAAAAACTACGACAGTTAAGAAACAACCAAAGCAGCAATGCGGCAGTCGGACAGTTTAAACATCAAACGATGCATTTTATGTCAGATTTGAAGTATTGACATCTATGGTCTATTTTAGTTTTCAAAATTATTGCTTCTTTTCGAATACGGTACTTCATTTGGTAAGAATGAATGACAAATGGGCATTTTAGCTCGTTGTTTGCGCATTGCAGTTGTTGCCTCAGGATCATGTATGAATCAGACGAGCAAATGGAAAGATTCAGCAAAATTTGTGTAGTTACCTAACGTATTACGATTGTAATGATAATTGAGAAAATCTATCGTTACAACCATTCAAACGGAACATACGAAGAATAATTTGATTACTCCAATTTAAGTGTTTGCAAAATATAGGCTGCGAAAGAGCGATCATCGATCGTAAAGTTTACAAACAATTTGTAGAGAGATCGTCCCGACTGCAACGCTTTGATGAACAGAAACTTCACATGGAAAGGGAAGAGCCTTTGAGCTCAGCACAAATGCATTACGTCCTTGATTTATGTGTTGGAGTCAAGCGCGTGATGTATCCATGTAAGCGTTGAATGACGCTGCGTGATGGATGTTTACACATCGTGCTCCAGCGCAAAAGAGCTTTGAATTTTTAAAATTTCTCAGATTGTCATATGATTTCTTGTAAAAAAAATTCTGTCTTCCTTGTCTACTATTGTGTCGTGTCCACCAGGTCAACCTCGGTGTCTTCACTCAAACCCAAAAGCTTGTCTCCCGTAATAACCAGATTTTCTAACCACGATCTACTTGCATTTGAACAGTCTTTAGAGTAACCTAATGTGATTACCATACTATGTCGGTTCATTTCTCTACAGGTGCATTATGCACAGTCCGTGTCAGCGACAATGCATGGTGCTCATCAATTGCGCTTAAGGCGGGACACGGTTAAGGATAGAGTTTAAAAGACGTCTAAGATACAGCTTTGCAAACTGTTATGGCTGGAAACCCCGAGCATTATACTATGTTGTTCTATTCCCATTACGCTGACTCAACGAATGATGGTGACGAAGATAATTTTTTTTATAAATCCCGAAGCCATGCGAAACCGTGGTCTTCATGCACAAAAGACAGATAACGAGAAGAATGATCTATCAATACCATACAATATACAATGATTCATTAAGCATGTCGGCATTTATGAGGTACGAGTAAATACTGAGCCCACGCTGTCTGCCAACCAACACCACCTATTTATTCCTAGTCTTCGTCGTGCAAACGATCAAACTATTGATCAAGTAGAAATACATGTAGAACAACTGAAGAGAATCGCTGAGCCGCCGAGATCAGCGAAATTCCGGCGGACTTCACACGTGATTGCACGCGTTACTGACTCCCGCTGAAGTTCGACACGGGTCAGTGACGCCGGTACTTCTATTCCAGTCATGCTCTTCGGCAAGTGCCTTTCCGGTGGTTAAACCAGTAGATCAATTTCGGTGACACAACCGGCTCTAGAATTAGGCATACGTGTAGGTGGCCGAGAATCTGTCTGAGACAGAGCAACGAAAGAGTAGAGAATTCTGTTACTGGCTGCGAGTCCTTTACATCTACTGATCGAGTCTTGTGCATCATACAATTCGTAAACGACTGAGTAGCAACTGAAGCAGATTCATGCAGGTTAGTACCAAATACTAAATGGTCATTTTATTCGCACCTTGCTCTTCTTCTTCTTTATGTTCTCTGCCGACCGGCAGGTTCGTATGACCAATGACGCCATCGTTCTCTGTCTTGTGCTCTTCTCTTTAGTCCACTGTATCCTTCTTCTTTTGTCATCATCCAGTCTAGCAGCATTGCCCTCGGTCTCCCTCGCGTCTTTTTCCCCTCCATCCTTCCCTTGCAACATCCATTAATATGTCGAGTTAAGGCATCAATGCAGCATTGCTATTCATCTCCCTCGGTTTGAGTGACCACTGATCGTAATATCAGATAGGTCTGGAAATTCCAGTAAATTTTTACGCGGCAGATAGTATAGCAATGATTCTCCTGATAAAGACGATTTTCCAAAATTTATGTTTTTATGCAAAATACACTATAAAATGTCTTGATACAGAGCCTACACATATAAAGATACGTGAAAGACAATGATTATTGTGTTTTGTAGGCTACTGTCGAAATGCATCGTTCATCTGTGTTCGTGCTGACAGTCTTCCTGGCCTTTTCTTCGTCAGTCTTCTCACAGTCATCAAATACAGGTCAGTGAGGTTAAAGGTGGAATACGGATTAACGTTTCCCGACGGAATTAGGCACAAAGAGCAGTTAGCAGTTAAGTCGTAGAAAGCTTCCAATAGGAAAGACGCCTATTGGAAGCTTTGCATGACTTCTCTGCCAGCAGCTCTTTGTCTCAACCGATTTTCTTATGTAACTGAGTTGCATAGTATGCAGCTGTTAGGCATACTATGGCAAATAAGATACGTGGTTGAAAATGTAAATATCAATGGAAATTTTGCAATACCTCAGTGCCATAGTAAAATACAAGTTGATATCCATCCAATACGCTGGCGCCTAATCAAGTTAAATCAAATATATACAGGACCCAGCTGGCATTATTAATGTTTAATCAGAGGCGCAGCTAGGGGAGTGCAGGGGGTACATGTGTCCCCGGGCCCCAAGAGAAGGGGTGCCAAAATGAGGGTTAAGATAAAAAAAAATACTCTTTAACTAAGTTAGTTTAAACTAATTTATCCCAAAAATTTATTAGATTTAACTTTGGCGCCCCAAATATATATCCAGTTAGCCTCATTATTTACAAACCAGTTCTCATGTATGATTTTGGCACCCATGCATGTACTATCTGTATTTTTCATATTTTATTTCATTAAAATTAAAATTGCCATTCGATTATTTGGAAAATGTGAAATAGTAAAACGGGTGGGGGATGTCAAATTTATATTTCGTTCTCGGACGCAAAATATCCTAGCTACACCGCTGTGTTTAGTAACCACATATATACACAGTATTACACACATATATATATATATATATATATATATTATATATGTTACAGGCAATTCGTAAAACCAGGGATTTTGTAAAATGCCTGAAATTTTAGGCAATTTGTAAAATCCCTGATTCACTCAGGCACTTTACAAAATCCCTGAAAAAACTAGGGATTTTGTAAAATTCCTGAAATCTGATGACGAAAATTTGACAGATTGCCTGAAATGAAAATGACGAACATAATTGAAGTTTATTATGCAACCAAGCCTTATTTTCACGGGTATAACATTTGTAGATGGTATTACCATATACCTTAAGTTCAGTTCTCGAAGTCTGCAGCAAATTTTACTGTTTTCACACGACATACTCGAATGACATCGACTGTTGTACTTGACTTTCTCTTTGATATCGTATACTGTCAAATTCATCAAGGTGGATGAATTCGCAATATGTACTACGTACAACAATAAGTAAGTAAGCCAACGTAAAGGCATCTATAGGCACTGCGATAGTTACGTATGTTTATCACGCCGCAGTTAATTGTCGATGCCTGAGCTTGTTTTTAAGCAAAAATAACGCTGTCTTGTCGTAAAAAAGTATATCAGCCAAAGGACCAAAAAAGTTGTGGCGACTGTCGGCACAACTTTAAAAAGTTGTGGCGATCGGACACCATCGTCACAATGAAAAGTTACGCCCAGGCTCGGCTCAAGACATTTGGCGGCCCTAGGCGAAAACTTATGATTAAAAAACTTAACGGTGAACCCTACCTTAATATTACATAATTTATTACACCAACACTATAATACTTCATCTAGCGAATAATAATTAAAGAATAATCCAATGTTGTTTCATTTATGAATTTCCAGAAATTATTATATTTATTTTTTTATGTTTATTTCGGAAAAATGGAAAATTGGCGGCCCATAAAAATCGGCGGCCCTATAGGCGGTTGCCTAGTTTGCCTAACGGACAAACCGGGCCTGGTTACGCCTATGCGACTGATATCCGATTATAATAATACAAATTATTGTTGAAATAATTCCTTGCGTTGTTTGCGGCAGTTCCGTTGCCTTGACGACGCACTTTGCCTACGACATGGATCTGGGCGAGACATGAAAATTACCTACTGTCATAGTTGGAGATCTATTCTGTGCACACATGACAAGCTCCTTGTATTTACTTTCTACCAGCGCGTAGGCTAATGCTGTGTATGTACGTTTTGCTTTGTTGGCAGGAATGTTTAGGCTGGCTGTTATGCAATCATGCCATTCAAATACTCTAACAAGAGTGTGAACGAGTCTTTGATCTTGAGACCCATTAGCATTGTGTAGAGCAGTGATAGAGTAGAGCAGTCCCTTAAGCTAACCCCGAGGCACCCATGGTTATGGATTGTTAGCGACTTCATTTCCTTAGCCTCTGCATATGAGGGTGGATGGCCAGTCCTCTCCCTTGCCGTCTCATCTTCCCACCGACAGTGTACGCTCGATGTACTCATTAGGGCCTATAGCTGAGGTGGCTATTGTGTAAAACTTGGAAAATGTCTCAATAAAGATGCAGCACAGACTATCATCTATAAGTAACGGCTATTTGATTATAGGACTTTTTAAATTTACACGTTTAGCCACGGATGAGCTTATATTTAAGACAATGGAAGCATCGACAACTTTGCGACACTATAGCCAACTGGCTTTCTGTGGCTTATGCTCGTACCTGGATCGATCATTAACATTCTTATAAATCAGTCTATTTTGATTTAACCTAAACCACCAAAAACCTCTACTGTTTACACATTTTTCAGAGAATAAGAAACGCAAAGCAGAACGAAAAGTCTTCAGATTACATATGGCAATTTGACTTCTGACGCCATATAAGTCCTCTGAATGAATGAATGAATGAATGAATGAATGAATGAATGAATTTAGACACTACTTCATGTTGAAGAAAGCAGTCTTAATCCAAGACTGTTCAACACTTTAACGACGAACTGCGATGGTTTCCCAGTCACTATTATTACACGTTCGTCGATAAAAAGTGTTAACGCCAAAATGCCTGTGGCTTTATCACAATTGTATTAGAGTATAAAGCAGTGCCATTCTAATGCTCATTACTAAATCTAAGTCGTTCCAGTTGACTTCAGCTGCTTTATTTAGCACTTGACTCTGAAATACAACGATATCTACATTCATTGACAAACAGCTGCGCGTGAGGCAACTTCTTAAAGAGGCCGTCTAACTGATGTCTAGTTCCAATATCTCGCTTCGATGCGTTTCCATAGTCAACGTTTTGAAAGAATATATTCTAAAAAAACGGCGTATTACTTAGAGGGACAGTTTGCTTTGACATTAGCATAATAGGATAACTTGAAAGATGGTTTCCTGTAAGGCATGTGAATCATCTTGTATAGTTCAGGCTCTCAAACTGAGAAATCTTCATGCCGTATTATAAGCCGTGCACACCCACATAGTCATAGCCCTATAAAAGTGTCACAGCTCATATTTACACTTCAGCTGTTAATCATGGCTAAATCTATTGTTGTCTAAACCTACAGAATTGTCTAAGGGCAACTTCTGCGCAATAAGTCAGGATAATTTATCACTCACCAAAACCAATCAAAAGCCTCTTTTAAGTTAAGAAGAAACAACAAAGTCGGACTTTCGATTATGATTACAGACAAAGGTCAACACCAATTAAGACAGAACACCATTTCATGTTACCTGTTGCTAAGTCTGAACTATTTAAAATAGTGGTCCGCACAAAACAGCATACAAAATGGTCAGGAAAGGCATCAAGGTCTTATTGCCTATCTTAATGCAGGTTCCTCATTAACAGCTTGTCTACTCTTATTTCCGACCCTCATTGCAAACATCTTTTCAGATGAAGTGACATCGCAGAAAAAATTGTTGTCCATGCACAGCTGCTGCGTCCGGCCGCTTTCAGAAAGAATTCTTTACTACACCAACCCTACATCATACATACATACATAGTTTTACATACATACATACATACATATATACATATGTGCATATATATATATAATTATATATATATATATATATATATATATATATATATATATATATATATATATATATATATATATATATATATATATATATATATATATATATGTCTGCGTGTATTATTATTTTGTGAACATCTTGAAGTCTATAAACTTCGGATCCGTCCAGTCGGCGACAGGAAGGCCAGTTGGAGTAAATCATAATATTATGTGAACCTCATATTGTTATGCGTTTACTCGTCCTTTGTAGTGAGGAGGGATCGGCGAGTTTTTATTCTTCAACGCACTTCACGCGTCTGTAATTCTGGTTCTGTATACGGCCAGAAGAAATCGAGTGGTATAGACTATAGAAATCCATCTGTCTGCCGTCGAGTCATTTTCTTTGCACAGTTAATAGAAATTTAGTGCAAGCATGCATATTTACACAAACGTATTACACGAACCCATAACACGTGACCCCACTGCTGGAACCAGCTAGAAAAATATCCAGGCTTATATTTAAATGCACGCATATCGATCATCCGAGATCAAACAAATGGATTTCCGAATTATATATCGTCCAGATGTAAAACAGTAAAATAGGCATATATAAATATATATATATATATATATATATATATATATATATATATATATATATATATATATATATATATATATATTAGGGTGTGTCTATAATTTGAAGTTTCAAAATTAATATCGGCCAGGTTGTTTTTGTGTTCCACCTTGAGAAACATTAACATTTGCCAAATTAGATGAAAATCAAAAGAAATTTAGAACTGGCGCAAAGCCCGGGAAAAATTACCACTTAGAAAACAATGTCATTCATTGTAATTCTCGAAGATCCAAACAATTTCAACACTTAAAAATAAGAAATAAGGCCAAAGCAAACCAAGAACCTTCAGTTATTTGTCATTACTTAGTCCAATTAAGTGCTTTTGGGAATCTATTTCGATGGTATTCAACCATTTGAAGAACAAACTGTTTCTCTTCCTCATTTCGAACCAGGGCTTCATTGAAGGACTGCATTAGAGCCACTCCTCTCTCCGCTAAGTCGTTCGTCATTCTTATGGCGGATATGGTGTCTTTTGCCTCATTGAACGAATGCTCTGACTCCCATTGTTGCGGTTGAGTAAGAAAAGCGTAATCGAATTTGAGGAGCTGGATAAGTTTGATGGTAGTAGAGGTAAAAAAATTGGATAGCGCTTTTGTAGATGGATCATGTATGGGAGGAAGCCTCTTTGGAGGTTCGTCGGATCCCTGATTGTTGCGCATGTTATAGACCATGCGCTGTTTTTCGTCGAAGGTGACTGAATCGTCAAAAAGGCTGAGGCCAACCAAGGTCTCCGACAAATACCAAAGGTGTCGGGAAAATGCTCTTAGGGCGACCTGTGAGACTTCCTTGTCTAGGTAGGTATGGATTGCCTTCAAGAATTGAAGATCGTTCCTTGAGGCTTCATTGGGTGATGTACAGGTGAACCAGTACTCCACGTAGGTTGTGGTCACAAAAAGTTAAACTCGAAGTAGGTGATCCCACATCTTTTGAGAGTAAGATTGTCGAGATGCCCTCTGGTGTTGTTGAATGGGAAACTGCTCTCTGAAAAGCCACATCTTGATTGCACAAACCGCACGTGTCATCCAACGCGCGTGGTGAAATGCCCCTGGGTACCTGAACTTTATTCCTTTCGGTGGAATTCCTCCTAGGAAAATGACTGTTAGTTCTAGTAGCTCTTCGTAGTCGTCTCTGTGGTATTCAGCATTCAGTTGCTGCAGTGCGAAGGTAATGACATTCTCTCGAATTTCTTTGACTCTTTGTGCTGCGTCTTTATCCTGCATTGCTGTGCGATACCGTACTTGGTCTGATCGATTTGCGGCCAGAAGTCACGGAAATGACTTAAGAGTTCCAAATTTGGAGACCTTACAGAATCATAGACATCATGGAGGGAAGGATGGAGGGGAGAAAGACGTGAGGAAGACCGAGGGCAATGCTGCTAGACTGGATGATGACAAAAGAAGAAGGATACAGTGGACTGAAGAAAAGAGCACAAGACAGAGAACGATGGCGTCATTGGTCATACGAACCTGCCGGTGGGCAGAGAACATAAAGAAGAAGACAGAATCATGTAGTGAACATACCTTTTCCAGAACAATTTCAGAAACATGATGTCGACAGGCAAGGTTCAAGAGGTCTTTTTCTAACTCCGTTTCCAGCTTGATGCATACGCCGCCCTTGCAACCCGTGTTACTCGCCGTTGTGTCGAAACACATGGCCACGATTCTGTCTTCCAATCCCCAACTTCTGATCATGAAGGCAGCAGTCCCGGATTGGAGTTTGGGGATGGCCAATAGTTTGGTCACATCCTTACCAGATACCATTATTGGAAGACGATCAACCCACACTCGTCCAGTTTCTGTAAAATCTGGCATGATATTGCCGTCCCAGTGGATAGTAAGGGGAACCTTCGGATCGAATCTCAGCTGCTAGGGCTGCACGGTTATCCTTCCTTGCTCGATGGATAGCAGAAGGACTGATGGTCAGCTCACCATCTGGTGCTGCGTAGGCCCTATAGATTGGATGCAGCGAGAGCAGAGAAAATGTGAGAGGCATTCCTGCTGCTGGTTTGGTACGATCTAGAGCTGCTGCAACATCACGGGTAACTACAGAGATTGTTCCATTTCGCCGCTTTGGTGGTCCAGCTGACGTTGAAGGTTCTGTTTCTGTTTCTCTTTCTGAGCTATTTGATGACGCCTCTTCTTCAGATGATGTTGCCAACAGAGAAACCTCCATCGCTACCGCCATGATTGCACGATATCGTTCCTCACGCTCTGCAACTGCTGCTGATCTTGCCCGCGCTCTCTCTTCTTGCTTTGCAAGTTTGACATCAACGCCTGCCATAGAACCATGTCGTCCTTTCTCACGCTGTGCTTTCAAAAACTGCCGATCCTCTTCTATCTTGATTATAGTCATGGCATCTTGATGTGCAATATCAAAGAGATCCTGCATTGATTGCTGTAGAGAGATTGCTCCGATCGGAAACCACGACATTATCTGATTGGCACAAACTCATTCGGGGATCAAACACATACTCTTACCAAGGGAAACAGCCACTCGCGTTAAATACCATGCTATTGATGTAGCACCAGGTGTCTCCTCTAGAAAACCACAATAGCTTAATTAATTACTATAATTATGTTGAAGATCGAAAGCACGAAGAACAGACATCGTAACGTCTAAAATTTTGGCCAAACCGAGACAGGTCACCGGGTTCCTAATTTCGGTCGCCTTGCGCCAGTCCTAAATATTCAGCTATCGCGATATAATTTCTGATATGGCGTTTATACGCCTATTGGCATGATAATTCGACCTGGCCGTTAAAAGATCTTTGAGTTAAAAAAATCATGTGCATCATAAAAACACCCTAGTATATATATATATATATACATATATATATATATATATATATATATATAGGCCCCATTTTATTCAGAATTAATAGGTTACATGGGCGTCCGCAGAAATTTTTCCAGTGGGAGGCAAACATTTCTAGGGGGCAAAATTTTCTAGGGGGGAATATTTTTGCAGGGGAGCAAAATGACGTTTTTTCATAGAATAGCTAAATAATTAAGTGCTTTTTAGCATTGAAAATTGTGTTGGTACTGTTGAAATAATCATAATAATCAAAAGATTTTTTTTTTATATTTTAAAACTCCAGGTGGCCAAATGCCCCCATTATCCCATCCCTCCAGACGCCCATGATAGGTTAAACTTTGTATCTCCGAGTGCTATTAGTCTGAGAATTTAATCCTTCAGTTAGCATAATACTGACATCCAACCCAACAGAATCAACTTCTTAAGCGCCGCTTTTAGTGGGCCTAAATAAACAAAGGCATCGTTCGATAGCCGCTTTTAGTAGGCCTAAACAGTGCTTTTTTTCTAGAAAAAAAGGTTCCGGAACGCAACAATTATGGGCGGGCTAAAATCACGAGAAAAATGGGATTGGGGGTTTGGGAGGGGTCCCAATAAACATTGAAAACAGTTCAAAAACACTTAAATTAAATTAAATTAACTAAATTATTGTTTTTATTATTAAAATAAATAAATTATTTTTTAGTAGCTGAAGAAGGTGCCGGAACGCCGTTCCGGTGCGTTCCGGCTGAAAAAAGCACTGGGCCTAAATAAACAAAGGCATCGTTCGATAGCCACTTTCAGTGAAATTGGATAATCTGGACAGAGTTCGATAGCCACTTTCATTTAATATCGATAATCAGGTCAAAATGAGACAGGTATAAAATCAGACAATTATTGATGCATGTAAATCATGTGACTAGATCGCGCGATTCTTCTACTGTTTCAAACGAAATTGTACCGACATGTCTCAATGTTCCAATGTAACTTACTGCGTTTTGTCAGTAAACTTGTGAATAAACACGAATATAGTATTATATGTTGATGCATGTGCATAGTGCAGGAGGTGCCAGCGTTGTTCGATTATATATACATATATATATAGGCCTATATATAATTATATAGGATAGATTATCTGATTTATATATTTAACTGTTATATCTTGATCAATCTCCAGATTGCTTCATGGATCTTGCGTTTGTCATCGACGAATCTGGTAGCATCAGAGACAGCAACGTCGAAGGACAACCAGACAATTGGGGTCTAGTCATCGATTTCATCAAGAGTGTCGTACGCGGTGTCAACATAGGACCAACTCAAAGCCACGTGGCCGCTGTAAATTTCGGTAATAAACATACAGACCAACAGACAGACAGACAGACAGGCAGGCAGACAGACAGATAGATGGATTACGTGTGTTAAGCATTTTGTAAAGCATTTAGTAATGAGGTAATGTGAGTTCGCATCCTTAAGTGATTAAAAATCTATTTAGGTCACCAGCAGAATGAAAATAAGTCTTTTTAAGCAAAAAGTCAAAACAATTAAATGCAAACAACTGCAGTTTATGTTTATAATTCAATGATCCTAAGCGGTAAATAGAGTAGTAAACTTCATTTACTTACTTTAAGTAATTTAGGCCTACTTAGGTTATGCCATGGATAGTTAATTAACCTGCA
This sequence comes from Allolobophora icterica, assembly GCA_963556255.1. Lineage (NCBI taxonomy): Eukaryota > Metazoa > Annelida > Clitellata > Crassiclitellata > Lumbricidae > Allolobophora > Allolobophora icterica. Next base: position 65,831,105 of record OY744606.1, read on the forward strand.
ACAACATCAGACCCGTATTACCCATGAAGGTGTTCGATAGGACTTGTTACTCGACAAAATGATAATTAGTGGAGGAGCGATTGCTTGGGATGTGTTCTATCATGCATCCTACCGAAGCCCGGGACAAAATACACACAGTAAGTTTCTCAGCGAGTTTCGGGGTTGTTTTGGAATTGAAAGTTCTTCCACGCATTATTACGTTTTTGACGTTAAGGCTTGTTCGGTGTTGCAGCGATTTTCAGTCGTGATGTTTTGCTTCGACTGTCTTATCTCACTAAAAAACAAAGATGGAAACAGCATTTCTTTACTTCTAATGCTTTTTTCTGCGCAGAAAGAGAGAGAGAGAGAGGTGTTTGACAATAGGGGCCTACATAGGAACATTGGAACATTCATTCAATTCATTCATTCATCCAAAAATTTATATGGCGCCACTTCAAGGGAACTACTCAGAGGCGCTCCCGACTCCAGCACGGCGAAAGAGAGCAGTTTTTAGGCGGTCATAGAAGGTAGCCTACCAGAGGAAGACCCAGGGCATATTTTAACTGTATAACTAGTGGGACAAATGTCCCAGTAGTCTTAGGATTTGTCCCAGTAGTTTGGCTGCTTTGTCCCAAGCAATGTATGTTTAAAGTATAACTAGTGGGCCAGATGTTGCAGGAGTTTTAAGATTTTTGCCCCAGTAGTAAATGAAATTCCCAAAAAAGGCCATAAACTTTTTCGGGATAGGAATTCCCAAAAAACGTTATCAAAGTTTTTCAGAGACGAGTTCCAAAAAAGGTCATGAACTAAAAAAGGTCTGATTTTGTCCCAGTAGTCTAAATTCCTTAAAATATGCACTGGGAAGACCTATAGGATGTAGGCGCAGCTCAGGAGGAAGGCCATTCCATATGGTTGGGCCGACCACCGAGAAGGCGCGGTTCTGCATGATAGCAGTACGGGCAAATGGGACGGAGAGCATTCCCCTCCCCACCAAGCGGGGGACTCGAGCAGTCCGAGAAGCCGACACAGGCCGGAAGAGGTCAATGAGGTATATTGGTGCGAGACACAGGGAGAAAACATTGGGAGGTGAAGCCCCGTTAAACCGGTATTGATAACCCTGAAAAAAGCTCTGATGAATTTCTAATCGCAGGCAACGATGCTCGTGTTGACTTCAAGCTGAACCAATGGATGACTAAGGACGAGGTACTTGCTGCTATCGATCGAATCGAGTACGCAGGCGGAAACACAAACACTACTGGCGGGCTGAGGGAGACGAGGTTAAGCATCTTTACTGAGGCCGCTGGCGATCGACCCAAGTTTCCCAACGTCCTTCTTCTCATTACGGATGGACTTCCGTCGAGGGAGGTTGATGGACTGCAAGATGAAGTCAACCGAATCAAGGCACTCGGAGTCACAATCATTGCTGTCGGAGTCACTCAGGCGGTAAACTTATCAGTGACTCACTCTTCTGATTTACTTATTCACTCACACGCTTTTACTTTAATGAGATGCAGAAATGCTTCGGTTGACTGACTTCTTCACCCTGCAGTATGCGAACTTAGGTTATTTAATTTATTATGGTCCATATACATGACCAAGTTGTGATGCTTTAGGGGTGACCGGTCAATTCGGCGCCGGTCAATTCGGCGCCGGACAATTGGGCGCATGGTCAGTTCGGCGCCGGTCAATTCTGCGCCTTTTGTTTACGCTTCTATTTCTACCGACATTTCGTATACTATGACTTTCCTTGAGCCCGCTTCTAGTTTAAGTTATATTTTAATCATTGATCCCGCTCTAGTTTTATTTATATTTTGATCGTTCATCCCGCTTCTAGTTTAAGTTATATTTTAATCATTGATCCCACTTCTAGTTTTATTTATATTTTGATCGTTCATCCCGCTTGTAGTTTAGGCTAAGTTATATTTTAATCGTTGATCCCGCTTCTAGTTTAATTGATGTTTTGATCGTTCATCCCGCTTCTATTGTTACTTATGCCTATATTTAAATCTTTCATCCAAATTCTACTGTTAGTTATATTTTAATCGTTGATCCTGCTTTTAGTTTAATTTATATTTTGATCGTTGATCCCGCCTCTAGTTTTAGTTATATTTAAATCTTTCATCCAGCTTCCATTTTTAGTTATATTTTAACCTGTATTTTGATCTTTACATAGTAGACGAAATGTCTGTATACGAAGTGTTGTAGCCGAAAAGTCTGTAGACGAATTGTCGTGGAACCTTTGATAACTGCTTATTAAAGTGAATTCGCATTTGAAACATTGCCTTTATTGTGTGCGATAGAAATATATATAACCAGAAATAGGAGTGGAGTCGTCGATGAAGAAGCTACAAACTAAGAGTCAAAACAGAATAGAAATAGAAACGTAAACAAAAGGCGCCGAATTGACCGGCGCCGAATTGTCATAGCACCGCTTTAGGTACTATAATAGACTACAGTAACTTGCTTTAGTATCTTGCTATGCTTTGATCAACATTTGACATATTCATGAAGCAAACATATGTCTGAATCATCGAAATCTAATTCTAATTGCTAATTGATTAGCTGCTGCTAATTCTGATTCTAATCGATTAGCTAGAAGATTTTGCTAATTCTAATTCTAATCGATTAGCAATGTAACTAATCGTACCCATCTCTGACATACTTACACAAAGAGAGGTTAGATATTGTTAGATCTCTGTTATCTTTCTAGAGCTAAATCTTAACGGCAATGAATGGGTGAAACGTAAGTAAGGATCGTTGACATGCAGGTGATCGGGGTGTAGTGTCCTAAAACAGTTACACCGACCCTGACTTTGAGTGAGCGACGTCACCCAAGATGTGGACGACCACTTTACTTAAAGCCAAAATTAGGTTTGCTTTTAGTTTCTTCATCTCTGCAATCTATAAGTTTATTTTTAGGTCAAAGAGGATTTGCTGAAGGGCATTGTCACTCCGCCTGCGGACGAAAACTATCTTCCAGTAACAGACTTTATTAAACTGAATGCCTCCATCATTAAATTAACCACCTCTATATGTCATGCAACTCAAGCGCCAGTAACAGCAAAACCCACTACCACTCCATCTACCACCACTACCACAACCACTACCACTACTACAACCACTACTACGCCCAGACCAACGCTGCCTATGGTGACGAGTAAGCTGACGTCATTCATTCATTCGTTCATTCATTCATTCATTCACTCATCATTCATTCATTCGGTTTCTAAATCGCTTAGCTAGTTTTATATTTGAGTTTGGTTATTAGTTACCTAATTATAGATTTAATTCATTTCGGTTTTTATTTGTGTTAAGATATTCAAGTAGCAAATGTCAGATCATTAATTACAAAATGAATGACACTGTCTTATGGCATTTCTTAACAATTGTTTAAGCTTCAAAGCTTGAAACTTAGGCCAACATAAGAACTCAGGCCTAGTCGAGTCTTAAACCTTAATAAATTCACTTGATGAATCAGCGGTGATTACTAAGGCTTTGGATACAATGAGACTTAGACCTGCATTCAAGCTCTATGTCTTAATGACTCGTGAGCGGTGAGGCTCAGGAAAACACAGGGCCGGATTAACAAATGTGGTGGCCCTGTTCAGTAAAACTGTGGGGGCCCCAACCATGGGCGCCGATCCCGGGGTCGAGAAGACAAGATCCCCCACCTTTAAGAGTGGGGGACACACCATAAATCTCCCTCCCACATTTTGAAGAAACACCAAAAAAGGTCAACAGGTTTTTTCGCGCATGAGCGTGAAAAAATTTTGACCTCTTTTTTTGAACAGATCAGTTCAAACCTCTTTTTTGACCAGATCAATTGCGCATCGTTTCCCCTTCAAGATCGTTAAATGATTATGATGGCGCCCAATGAATCTATAGGCCTATCTGGCGCCATTTATTTGCAATGCCTAATGATGATGCTGATAGTAATAATAACAATAGCAATTAATATAATAATAACGACAATAAGAGTAATAATAAATATAATAACAATAATAGCAATAATTATATAATAATGAAACTAAAAATAATAATTAAATTACTAACAATGGACGTGTATCGTTATGGAAACGTGTGTCGATCATAATTGAAGTGACGTAACAATAGGTCTTTATTCTCTATATTTAAACCTAATAACAATAGACTTATTCATAATTGAAGTGACGTAAGAATGGCCTTTATTCTCTAAATCTAAAATTACCAACAATAGACGTGTTTCACAATTGAAATGACGTGACAATAGGCCTTTAGGCATATTCTCTAAATTTTAACTTAATAACATTAATAGACTTTTTCCTAATTGAAGTGACGTAACAAAGGCCTTTATTCTCTAAGTCTAAAATTATTTATTATAGACGTGTTCAATAATCGAAATGACGTAGCCTACTTAACGAATGACAGTCTTTTATTCTCTCACTTTGAACTTAATATATAGACTTTTTCATAATTTAAGAAACTTAAGCAAGGCCTTTATTCTCTGTATATCTGAGATTAAAAATAGGCCTAATAGACGTTTTAAAAATTGTAATGACGTAACTATAAGCCTTTATTCTCTAAATTTAAACTTAATAACAGTAGACTTATCATAGCTGAAGTGACGTAACAAAGGCCTTTATTATCTGAATCTAAAAATTACACCATGATGTGCTTCATAATTGAAGTGACATAACAACGGGCCTTGCCCTTAGAATTTTAAAATTAAAACGTAGAGGCCTACAATAGACGTGTTTCATAATAAAAGTGACGTAAAAAGGGCCTTTATTCTTAAAATTTAAATTTGTTAACAGAAAACGTGTTTCATAATTGAAATGATGTAGCAATAGGCCTTTATTGTACCGTCAGGTAGTAAGTGTTTAAATAAGCAAGTAAAAATAGGTCTTACTAGCATTTCTGGCTGATTTTTGAGTTGAATCTACCTGATAATGAAAACTCCAATAGGGGCCCACACATGTGCGAAAGTTGTGTATTTGTATGTATTAAATGAGTAGTTTCGAATAATTTGTTCCGAGTTTTTGTGCTCATTTCTACTATGAGACTTAACAAATATCAATAATTATAAAATATTGAAAAAAAATTTCTTTTTCATGTGTGGGGGCCCCTCAAGTGTGGGGGCCCCTGTTCGGCCGAACATGTTGAACATGCCTTAATCCGCCTCTGGTCCGAAAACATGATACTCAGGTCACACATTAAGACTGTTATGATAAGTTGTCGTGGTTGTGCGGTAGTCCTGGCTAGTGTGAGCGGTTGGGGGTTCAAATCCACGCTAGGGCAGACACTTTTATGAAGAGATTTCTGTTTAATCTCATCCCATAGCCAATTCAGCTATAATGTATATATTGACCGCACACTGTAGATGGGAAGATGAGACGGTGAGGGAAAGGAGTGGTCACCCGCTCTATAATATGCCGAATTGGCGAGGTTAAGGGGAAAGCCGCTAACATTTCATAGCCATAGCTCCCCATGGCTAGCTTAAGGGGCTGCTCTTCTTCTTTGATAAAAGTTGTCGAGTCTTAAACCTGAATAATTTCACTTGAGGAACCGGCGAGTTTTATTTGTGTTTAATTGCACTTAGTCGAGGGGTGAGGATGGGATTTGGCTAAAAAAAACTCCACTCTTCACTCTGGAATCTTTATGTATAACATTTGTATGAATTCGGTTTAAAATAATTTATAATAGGATAAGTTTAACACAGTTGCCAGCCAATATAACCCTGAATAGTTAAGTGACATACGCCACACTTTCGCCCAGATTTTCTTTATCGTCATGCGATATGAAAACGCGTTGTTTAAATTTGAAACCGGTCAAGAAAATGTTGTCCGGTTGTTTTGTAAGGTTTCTTTAGACTAGGAACCAATTTTGCAAAACGCTCAAAACGCTGTTCATCAAGGACTATAATAGACGTTCAGTGTTTAATCTAGTAATCTTGTCCCCCTCTCCTGGGAGGGAAACAAGGTTTCTGGGGGACCAACGAATTTACACAAGATTTCTTAATCCATGCTCAAATAGTTCAAATTGTATATCTCATCTTCAAGAAAAAGTTGAAGACCTTTTTTAAGTAATTCGTCCGACTTTCACTGACCTTTTTTTATGAATTCATCTCTCAAAAAGTATATTACTCACCTCTCGGGGTGGGAAATGTTAACATAAATCCTGGGGGGAATCCCCCCAAAGGTGTCTAGATTAAACACTGATTGACGTTGAATCACCATAGCCTTCTGCTCCTTCTTAGGCCTACGTATACGTGGCAAAAAAAGAAAGACATCATTGAGAGTCTGTATCTATTTGACTATTTGTGAGTGCTATGTTTCAGATTGTCTGAACAGCGCTGACGTTGTCATTGCCCTTGATTCCTCCGGAAGCATCGATTACCCAGAGTTTGATCTCATGAAGTCCTTTGTCAGCGATCTAGTCGTTGAACTGGACATCGATCAAGACATCATCCGCCTCGGCCTCGTCACCTTCGCCGACTCCGTTCGCCCTCGCTTCGACCTGACCACCTACCGTACCAGGGACGATATCCGAGCAGCTTTAAAACTCATCTCGCACACCACTGGGTCCACTAACACAGCCGACGCCATCAGCTACGTACGCACGAATATTTTCAATGGGGCAAATGGAGATCGGAGTTCTGCTCCGAATCTGATGATCATTCTGACGAACGGTGTCTCGAGCGACAAGAAGAGAACACTAGACGAGGCGTTTCTGGCCAGGAAGGCCGGAATTCAGATCATGCCAATTGGAATTGGCAATTGGCTGGATGTCTACGAACTGAACGCAATGTCCAGTTATCCTTATTCGAACGACGTTCTAACGGTCAACCGATTTTCCGACCTCACGAACATCAAGATGCAACTTAAGAACATGATATGCGAAAGTAAGACAACAAATTTATCAATTTATTCGACTCTTTGCCAATTAAGTGTTAGTAATAGACGTCATCGTCATGGGGAGGGGGGATAGAGAAGTGGTAACACTCGTGGCCAGGAGACCATAAGGTACGCGAATCGACTCCCGTAACCCCCCTCTAGGGCGGCGCCTTGTATGGCTGCCAAACGGTGTGTTTAATTAAGATATTGATTGTAATTTCATGTTTCAGTGTAATCTTACTGCGTCTGTCGGTTTGAAATAATAAAGAATATTATTATTATTTATCATTTTCATCACATCTAAAACGTTTACTTGATTCTTCTTGATAACCTAAATAAAAAAAATAAAAGACCGTCAATTCTATAGCAATTACTTAGCTTCTTAAAACGTTTCCGTTCTGCATGTGGCTGTCGTCGAAGTAACACACGATTTGTCTTTCATCTTTTTACATAGATGTCAACGAATGCTCAAGTAATCCGTGTCAGGGGAGAGGAACTTGCGATGACGTCATCAACGGATACGTTTGCCGCTGCCAGGATAGATATGCAGGAAACAACTGCCAGCAAAGTGAGTCAACTTTTCTGATTCGATGACTTACTTACTGATTCATTTGTTCAGAGGACTTATATAGCGCCCTCCTAGATACCTGATCAGAAGCGCTCCCAGCCCAACTGCGGCGACAAAGACCAGTTTTTAGATGCTTGTAGAAAGTGTATGCAGAGTCCCTAGCTGAAAGAACACACAAAAGAACACACTGACTTATTATGGCTCTTTCATTCAGATCATGGGACGCGGTGGTGTAGCGGTATGTTCTGTGCCTTGTAACCGGATGGTCACAGGTTCGAATCCACCTCAAGCCACCGCATAGCGACCTTGGACAAGTTGCTCACCCACAATTGTCTGTGAGGAAGGCAACGGGAAACCACCTCACTCATCTCATCCCCAGGTGGCATAAAAACAATGAATCTGCCTTCGGGCAGAGAACTCATCATCATCATCATCATCATCATCATCATCATCATCATCATCATCATCATCATCATCATCATCATCATTCAGATCATTTACGTATAGGCCTAATCTTCTCCCTTTAGGCAGGAGTTCGAATCATGTGAAGACCAGGCCTGGTTAGAGAGTTCATCGATGTCTTCTTCGGGTATACATACATAGTGTCCGTGGTTTTGCTTTAGCCTGTCGTGTCGGCGCTGATGTCGCCTTCGTGTTGGATGCATCGAGCAGCATCGGTCAATCGAGCTTTCAGAAAGCAGTGGACTTTGTGACGAGCGTCGTGCTCGGCCTCAGCTCCGACAGTCGAGTCGCTCTGCTCACCTTCTCCGACTCCGTCTCCATTCGATTTCGTCTCAACGACTTCAAGGACAGAACGTCTCTTCTGGACGCCATCTCGCTATACAACACGTCAGTCTTCACGCCACAAATATTCTTTTTTCACGACACATACATAGTCTATAGCGTCGCTGTAGACTAAGTATCTGCTGTAAATATTTGTATGATTTAATATGTTGCTAGTCGACAGATGGCATGGGTGTTCAGACTCTGGTTGATCTTTCAGTGGTGGATCAACAAACACAGCAGCTGCCCTGGCTGCTTTACGCAACGATATCTTCTCATCAGGAAATGGTGATCGGTCTGACTACCCGAGCATTGCGGTTCTTTTAACGGACGGTGTATCGAACGATCAGACAGCCACGCTGAAGGAGGCGATGGCGGTCAGAGCTCAGGGCATCACCCTCATCGCCGTCGGAGTTGGACCTTCGCCGAACATCCAAGAACTGGATGGAATCGCCAGCTTTCCATCGCCACAAAACACCTTCCGTGCTAGTGACTTTAATTCTCTCAACGCCATTCGCGAGAGTCTGGTTCAAGCAGTCTGCAACAGTAAGCCGCTCAGTATTAAAATACACTACATGACGTATTTTTTTTAAATGCGAAATAATTTAAATTGTTTAGGCAATGCACTTGTTGTATTCTTGCGAATTGTAGCCTATAAGTGTAACAAAACGGTCGCTTAGTTTATAAAGACAGACTCTTGATGTCTTGCCTTCTAAGCCTATACTTAAACGGCCTTTTGGTGCTGCTTTTATTGGTATCAAGGATATACAACTATTCTTATTACAAATACCAGGTAACTGGATTTCCGACTCATGTAAATTCAAGAGAAAACGTTGCACGTTTGTGAATTTGTGCAAACACAAAAAAAGACATGGGTTGTTATAAGCTCTTGTACTTAGCCCCTATTCTCACTAAGGTTTGTATCTTGTAGTCTACTACAGTAACATTCATGTCGTTCTTGGTGTAGTAATGAAGAGATTGGTCGAATTGTGAACCGTCATTCAATGAGGCAGATTAATTCATATTAATCTTATGGTTGCAGATGTGAACGAATGCGAATCCAATCCTTGCATGAATGGCGGAGCTTGCGTCGACCTCATCGGTGGCTTCCAATGTAACTGTGCCTCAGGATATTCTGGCACGCGGTGCGAAAGAGGTGAAGAAGTTATTTTCTTGCACTCATTCAGACGATACTTTAAAACGGACGAAAGTAGCGAAATCAGGCAATGTGGGATAAATGAAGTAGTATGTTGATAGAACGTGATGTTGTATAATAAAAATCCATCTCATTTTCTGAGGCCGAAGCTTCCGTGTGTACCGGTACTGTGTAGGCTACGCAGTGGCGTAGCTAGGATATTTTGCGCCCGGGGACGAACTATGAATTTGGCGCCCCTCCCCCCCCCCCCCCCCGTTTTACTATTTCACATTTTCCACATAATCGAATGGCAATTTTAATTTTTGTTAATGAAATAAAATATCAAAATACAGACAGTACATGCATGTTTCCCCTTAGTGCTCAATGGGGCGCCAAAATCATACCTAAGAACTGATTTGTAAGTAATGAGGATATAATTGGATATATTTGGGGTGCTAAATTAAATCTTATGCATTCATTTGTGATAAATTAGTTAAAACTGCATCAAAATTAAGAGTAAAATTATTTATCTTAACCCTCATTTTGGCGCCCCCTTCCCTTGGCGCCCGGGGACACATGCACCCCCCTGCCCCCCCCCCTAGCTACGCCACTGAGGCTACGTACGACACTTAACATAGGCTAGTGCCTTTTACGTCCTTCGCAAAAAGCGCCGTAGTACCATGTATTGAGAGGGATTTGCTAATCGTCAGTTGAATACGACTAGACTGGTTTCGATAGCATTCTACCTGAATAATTTAGTATGCATTCTGTACTAACACAGAGACGTCAAGATAAAGAAACGCAAAGTAATGGACCATTATGTGGCGCCATAATCGAAACCTCATCATGCTTGGTTACCAAACTGTAATGTAACTTGTGAAAAATAAACAAGAAAACTTTGGTAACTATGATAATTTCTCTGGTAACCATGATGATTTCACTGGGTTATTCAGATGACTTACCGAAATGAATCAGTTATATCTGTATTATCACTTACGACCTAGTACCGGTACTTTAACGAAGCAATACGCTTGAACTGATAGCTCTATTAGGCCCTATGTTGTTTGACAAACAACAAACCCGAGTGAGATCCATAGATTTCGTTAAGCAACCGATTGGATCGCCATGTCAAATGAAAGACTGGTGGTATTGTTCTACCGCAGGTTGCTCATCTCGTATCGATCTCAGCCTAGTCATCGATTCATCCGATAGCATCAGAATCGAACGATTTCCGAAGGTCATCGATTTCCTGGTTTCCGTCTTAGAAGAACTTGAAATAGGAAGCGAAAAGACGAGAGTGGGTGCCGTCAAATTCAACAACGGGGCTTCCGTCGAGTTCCGACTTCAGGACTACAACAACAAACATGACGTCATATCCGCTGTGAGAAGATTGCAGTTCACAGGTGGCAGAACTAACATTGCCGATGGTCTGCAATTAGCGGTAGGTGTTGTCAATGATGTTTCAAACTGAAATTACATTCACTTAAGAGCATTACATAAAATCGATGCATACTGAAATTGCACACGCCAATTAACTTCATATATTATAACATATTAGGTTCTTAAGTTTTCCATTATTTTCGCAATTAGAAAACTTTAAACATTAAAACATAAAGCATTGCATAAGGATTACAATTGCATAATTAAAATGTCTCGATGCATTAAGTTTCCTCAAATTATTTTGACATCATAAACTTTCCATCCTATCTCAGATTCTTATGTATTGTATTGTATTGTATTGTATTTGGATATTTATAAAGCGCTTTTAGCGGGAGGGCCATTCAGAAGCGCTCCCAGTGCGAGAGACCCCGAGAGAAAAAGCAAGTTTTAAGAAACTTAAAAGAGGAAGAGACGTTACCTGAGAGAATAGAAGAACGAACGAACGGAGGAAGCTCATTCCAAAGAGCAGGGCCAATGGAGGCAAAAGACCTAGATTGATCCAGAGAAGTCCTGACACGGGGAACGAGGAGGTCAAAACGGTCAGATGAACGAAGAGGACGAAGAGAAGCAGCAGAGTGAGGGCGATGAATTAAGTCACATAAATATTTTGGAGCGAAACCAAGTTGAGCCTTACACACAAGGATGAGGACCTTAAATTGGATGCGGGCAGAAAGCGGGAGCCAGTGGAGTTCTTCTGTCATAAAGGTGGTGATATGAGAGAATCGAGGAAGACGGGCAATTAATCTAGCAGCAGCATTGAGAACGGACTGAAGAGGAGCAAGACGGACTTTAGGAAGACCAATGAGGAGGGAATTGCAGTAGTCAAGTCTAGAGCAGACAAATGCATGGACAATTGAAGTGAAAATTGGAGATGAGAGAGAGCGACGGATAGCTCTAAGGCGCCTTAGGTGAAAATAGGAAGTGCGAGTGAGTTTTGAAATGTGATTAGTAAAGGTGAGAGAATTGTCAAGGGTCACTCCTAGATCACGAACGCTAGACGAGAAAGTTAAAAGCGGAAACCTTTGAGACAGCACAGCAAAGTCGAGTTTTAGAAGTTGCTGAGGAGTGCCAAACCAGATAAATTGGGTTTTAGACGAGTTGAGGGAGAGGCGATTACAAGACATCCAGGTATGAAGATCATGAGAAAGAGTTTCGATGCGCTTTACTAGTTTGGTCGGGAGCGCTGCTGATGAGTTTTTTCTTGAAGTTGCGCTTTACTAGTTTTCACTTATGTTATGTTATTCCAAATTTATAGCGACACAGTTGACATTATATTCTTAGCACAGCTCAATATACAGTAACAGGAGTTTATCGTTTAATCAAGAGTACTTAGACCATGAGATCCACTTTAAAGAAATTCATGCGAGGCAATTCAGAATTTTGAGTGATTGGTGGGCTCACATCGTGCAATCTTTATCGATTTTACGATGTAGAAAATATGGGGAACTGCTATTTTCAGAAGAACGAAATATTTAATGGTAATTATGGCGACAGACAAGATGCTAGGAACGTCGTCATTGTGATCACTGATGGGGACTCAAATGTCAAACGTGAGGAGACGCTGCCAAGTGCCATCGCCCTTCGAAACAGCGGAGCCTTTGTCATTACGATCGGAATAGGAACAATGGTAGACATGGTGGCGATGTTGGGCATTGCATCTCGTCCGCCAAACAAGTCAGTGTTCGCTGTAATGTCTTCGAGGAATCTTCCGGAAATAAAGAATGGAATCATTGCATCTTTCTGCAATGGTAAATGAACTATTTACACTCATTAGTCAAGCTACCCCTGCTTCGTAAACTTAAACATTCCAGGCTCAATTTTAATCCAACAGATAGGCCTAATTGTTTCCTTTTAAGCAATACCCCAACAAAGTCTGTGGAGCAGTCCCAATCTTTTCCTCAATTGGTCCCTCTCTCTGGAATACACGTCTCCTACTCGCTCTCAAATTTTAATAGTTAACCCCTCGTCTTCTTTTGCTTTCCTCAAAACTTATTTCTTTTCATGTGACCTTGCGCACTGTAAGCGCTTCCGAACGGTTCACCATGTGACCTTGCGCACTGTAAGCGCTTCAGAACGGTTCACCCTACTAGATGCGCTTTATAAATGTTCTGGGGATATATGTTTTAAAGAAATACATAAATTACCGTCTTCCAGGAGATTCTCAAAATCTCTCTAAACTGATCAGCATTGCATGTCTTGTCTTAGAGATAACCCTACTTATACCCTCTATATTGCTTGAATAGTCTTTGCTATTGGGATGTCCCATATAAATATCAAACCTAAATAACCCTATGAGAGTTGACAAAACCTAACAGTTGAACCATTTTCAAGGTAGCGATTGTATGTGCTTTAAAACAGCTTTTCAGAAGTGATGTTTTTTTTGTCAATTTTGCGAAAAATTGAAACTGAAATATACCTGCAGATGTGAACGAATGTAACGCTGGTCAAAACTGTCAAAATGGCGTCACCTGTAATGACGACTTTTGGCGAACACTATGTCGATGTCCATCCAACTTTGCAGGGCAGTACTGCGAACGCCGTGAGTACTATTTAACTACATCAATCGTGAGTACTATTTAGCTCGATGTAAAAAATTATTATTTATTACTATTTAGCTCGATGTAAAAAATAAAAGAATCGCTTTTCATGACCTCCCTTTCCCCTTCTGCGGCTGGGTGCGCGCGCAGCGGGAGGGCCCCCACTTGGTCTGCCGGTATGACTCCGAGAGAGTTAGGGATCTAGTTAATAATTAGTTAAGATTAGTTAAGATTGTTTACCCTACCCGTTTATTTTTCTTATAGCCCCATCCCAATGCATGGTCACTCGAACTTTAAACGGTCTAATCACATCGAACGGCCTAGGGATGGTGCGAACGAGTCAGTTATATTTTAAGTTGTTACTCCAACTGTATAGGAGACCCTTTTAGCGGGACCACGGTCCCTTTGGGCGCTCCTTTTGCGATCTGTTGACAACTGTTATGTAACCAATTATCATGTACGTTACCTTGTCTTCGGTTGCAATAAAGCTTTTTGATTGATTGATTGATTGATTGATAGCTAGATCAATCTTCCCAATAACGCATGCGCTAAACGACACAGAATAAAGGTTCCACAACATCGAACTGAAATTTATTTAATCTGCTGTTCTTCTTCTTCTTCTTCTTCTTCTTCTTCTTCTTCTTCTTATTATTATTATTATTATTATTATTATTATTATTATTATTATTATTATTATTATTATTATTATTATTATTATTATTATTATTACGACTATTATTTAACTCGAAGTAAATATAATCCTTCAGGAGAAATTAATATTATTATTTATTACTATTATTACAAAAATTGTTAACGCCCTAAATCACACCGAATTAGAATCTGAGGCACGGTTAATTATTTGCCACGTGAAGATCAGTTAGATATTCAGATGTGACCTAATTATTAGGACCCCAAGACTTTTAACAATGAGAGCTTTGGTTTGTATTGAATGCCCTTTTGTATGCGCTAATTCGTAGTTCTCAATGCAATTGACGCCAAGCTGTAGCCTAATTGCCTTATGTCCCCGACCACTCTTTTCATCGAGCAGCCAGCCGCTCTGTCGAAGTCACATGAAGTCTGAGACTGAATGTCAAAGTTCCTATCTTCTTCCAAATGTTAACGAATGCTGAGCTTCGGGCATTAAACATTCGATATAAACATTCGATTATAAATATTTTGTTCCCACTGGATGCTTTTTGATGATGCCTTTTGCATTTCTGTTGCTCCTTTTCTACTCTGTCAGCCACATTTATCTTACCTATTAACTATTACTTACTATTACATATATAAGCCAATAAAGGAACGTCACACATGATTAAAATACAAATCATATGATTAAAAGACAAAGCTATAATTAGTACTTTGTAAGTTAAGTAAGTATATTCCTGATATACCAATTAGCCTACATAACCGTACCTTAAGGAGCAGAGTGTTAACAAAGCTTATTACAAAATATCATTTATTATAAAGAACAACATAATGGCTGTCTTGTTGGCTCAGCTCCGCTGTTATCCCAGGGCTTACTGCACCCCCGTTTCCAGTTTGCCTGGTCGGGCCTCTCTCCGGTCATCTGCCCGTGGCCATTTGGTAGTTCCTTGGATGCGCACTGCTACTGCCCAGTCCCGTAGTTTTGCGGTTGTGGGCCCTTCCAGCTGGAACAGCCTCCCTCAGGGCTTTAGGCTTGTCCTCCTCTCTCTGTCTCCTGCCCAGTTTCGCAAGCGCCTGAAAACATTTCTCTTTGTCAGTGAAGACACTGACACGGGTCGGGAGCGCCTCTGATTATGAGTGGCGCTATATAAATCCTCGATTACAATTACAATTACAATTACAATTATTATATCACAATGTTCAGGATGATGGTGACAATATTAATAATAATTGCAGATTGAAATTCGCTGGCCAGGAGAATGTCAGTACATCTCCTCCTATTTGAATTCCATAGCTTTCTTAGGCGCCGCAGTGTTTAGTCAGCTATCTGGTTTCTATGATTATCTTGCATACCCAAAATGACTCTGATAAATGCATTCCTGCTGGACTGATGCCTTTTGCATTTCTATTGCTCCTTTTCTGCTCTCTCGTATGATTATATAACATGAATGGCATCTGTATGCGCATCGCACCTGTTGGCTCGTTCACCAGTCAGTGGCTATTCACTCAAAGTCATTCAGTTGCTCAGTTAGTCAGTCAGTAAACTTCGATAGAGGCTCCTCATGAGAATTGTCCCAGCCCTTCTAGAGAGAAAGGTGCATGTCGTGCTTGGTGTCATGAGAAGAAGTAGATCTACAGAAGGGTAGCTCTAGGCAAATGGCACAACCTCTACGGCGTTATTTATCGAATGAATGCAGAGGAGACAATCAGATCATCCCCGTTTCAAAGCAATGGGAGCTGCGGCTAGCCATTTCAGAGACCGGGAGAGTTAAGTCCAGACGTATAACCCAACTGCCATCACCAGAATCAAACCGAAATCTTAGAATGAATGCTCTCTTGAATGGACAACCATGTAAAATAAATTCTTCTGGCACAGGATGTTCTCGGACTCTGGACGTTGTGTTCATCTTGGATCTATCTGGCAGCGTGGAGGACTTCTACGACCTCGTGTTGGGTTTAACCTCCCAGGCCCTGTACGGTCTCCCAGTTGACTCTGGAATGGCACGCGTCGGGATCGTAAGCTACGCAGACAACGCCGTCGTCAACGCCTACCTCGACTCCTACACAACGATGGAACAACTCCAGAACGCTTTGGCGTTCAGATTTGACGGAGGACGAACCAACACCCAGGGCGCCATCCGACTGGCCTACGAAAACGTCTTCGGGCAGCGCGGAGACCGAGGCGATACCCCGAACATCGCCATCCTTCTGACTGACGGAAACTCCAACGTTCAGCCGGAGAGGACGGTTGCCGAGGCCGTTAACGCTCGCCAGCGGGGCGTCCAGATGTACGTCGTTGCCATGGGAACGGGAATAAACGCAGACGAGATCAACGGAATGGCGTCGAGTAACGTCACCGATCACGTGGTCTACGCCCAGAACCCGGCAGCCGTCGCTAGTGCAGTGTCCACTCTGCTCGGCTGGCTCTGTCAGTAGGATCTACGCCAGTACGTTCTAAGAGACCAGGTATATATGTTCACGTCGGTCTCAGGAATCATACTTGGCACATTTTTCATGTCTCGTTATACCTAGTGAAGATTTCTGTAAAAATTATTATACTGTGATATCTCTAACTCAAAACTTAAGAAGCTACTTACGTCTCTGTTTGTGATTTTTCAAAATGAATGACGCCCACAGTTCAGTGCAAATTAAACAATACATTACAACTCTGTGTGTTAGACGATAGGTTGTATCACAGGCAGTCACTGGGCTTACATTACAGATTACAGAATACTTGATGAGTCCTTTAAACCCTTAATTTTCTTACTAACAACTCGATTGGTGTCTTAAGTTATTGGACGGAACGCTATCTCGCTTTGAATGAAAGAAGAGGAGACAGCGGCAGTGAGAAAGAGGAGGACGAGAATGAGGAGGACGAGAAGTTAGAGGAGCAGGAGAAAAGACGCATCATTATGTTTGTTTTGTTTTGTTCCAAATTGCAATAGGTTAGTGAGAGATTCTGGATATTTTTGACATTTCAAAATCGCGCAGTTTTCAACCGCTTTGTACGTCAAAACGATAGAATGGACTGCATTCGAATTCGATTTAATCGTAGTAATAGGTTTAAATGTTAAGAAATTCACCCAGGCATACCATGTAACAGCAATTGAATATCTGTAGCCTACATTTAAAGCCCGTGGTAAATAAAAACATTTGTTGCTACTATAAATAACTTGCTCACACACGAACACAAGTTATAAATCGTTTCTTAACTTACGAAGTGGTGTTAGTGGTGGAGGTGCTGGTTATGATGAATTTGGCATGATATCTAAAGGACTGTAACAAAGAGTCCCTGTTGACGTATATATGCATTTCTACGTCCTTTTCATAATTATGACAGTAGTGGTTTCCTTAAGTCTAACCTGTGAGCTATTTTTTCTGGAGAGAATAATTGTACGGTTATAAATTCACTTGCAACAAAACCTGCTGCTTGGACTCAAAAGATTCGAAAACTAGAGGCGTTTTCCTTGGGTGAATGAACATAGGTGACCTTAGTGGGTTCAAAAGCAGGCCACTGCGATTTAGGACAAGGTAAACAACTGAACATGGAACTCCAGCGAAACTGCAAGACCAAATTGTAACCTACTTTTCCAATGTTTATTTGAATTGCGGACAGTCGTGCTCTTCGGTGAACTTTTATGTAGCGCCTCTTCACAGAAACTCCTCAGCGCTATTCCCGATTAGACGACACAAGAACACGATAGCCCACACGGAGCCCGTAAAAGACCCATTCAAAGCCCACACGAGTCCCACCTAATGTCCATGGATGTGCTGGTGGGGTAAGTACCAACTGTGCAGCCTTTAGGTATGTTATTTTTTGCTTGACATCGAATCCTCGATTGAGGAAGGCCACTCCTAGTTATAAGTTTACGTCTGAATTTGATCCTACGACACAAAAGACGAAAGTCTATAGAGCGAAGCTTTCTGTCACGAAGTGAAGTAACACAGGCACATAGAACCTGACACACAGATAGGCCTATAATAATCTTATAAAGTAACTGCATATTTTAATATTAGTCTGAAATCGTTGGTAGTTGTTTCCTGTCTCAAAATTCTTAATTCTTAGAAACTGCAGAGTTGTAGTAAAATATGGGCAACAATTGACGACGGTGCTAGATTTAAGTGTAGATTTGATTATCAAATCTACACTTAAATAAACTATACCCTCATCGTCGATTGCCCAAAATGGTTATAAGACTTGAGGTTAGTGGTGTCCAATTATAAACTGAAGCTGAGGTCGAATTTCTTGAAAAATTATCTTCGGCAGCAACGGAATTAGAAGTTAAACGGTTAACCCTTTAACGACGAACTGCATTATTTTCCCAGTCACTTTTAGTACACGCTCGTCCTTAACACTTTAACGACGTGTGTACTAAAAGTGACAGGAAACCAACGTAGCTCCTCGTTAAAGTGTTACATCAGGCACTCAAACAGACGATCAATGCCATTTCAGATGATGGTTGCAAATAATGATTAGCATTGCTACGGACTTTAACAGAGTCCAACGAACATCGTTTCACAGAACCTTGAATTTCAGGAGAGATATCTTGTGCAGTCGACGCAGTGCAGTTGTTATCTTCTTCTATTAATGCCTGTGCATTCGGCGTGTCTCGTGTCACGATTTGCCCGAAATGGCTTCGCATTGTGTTACGGACGTGGCACTGACATCGGTATGCTTGCATTTCTCTTCAACGTATGCTAATATCTCATTCAGCGCTCTTTTGGATGTGAACATCACCTACGTCATGACTCACAGCTGATCGAAGAAGACTCTACAGGACGAATGATATAGTAGTTCGCTTGACGTCAATTGTCTTCTGGTGACCGTCGAGACACTAAATCATACGACGATGACATTATTTTCACCGTTACTAAAAATGCCCCTTCGTTCTTTAGACTTGAGTTTGGGAATTCGGGAGGACAACACCAGCAGAAACCTTGAAATTATGTTGTTTTCATTAGTTCTAGTCCAAGTAACCGCTTATTTCTGACGACGTAGTTAAGGTCGATGACTCATGCAAGACTATTCACATAAATGTAGGTCTGCAGCAATAGGAGTTGGCCCAAAAATGCTGTATGCACAGGTCTACATATATGCAATCGTACAGCGTTTAAGTTAGTTGTTTATACGGATCCAGGCACTGAGTACACTGCAAAGACATCGCCCTAGAATCCCTAGATCGATGAGTGACGTTCAGTGCACTGTGTATCTAGGTTCTTGTTTTTCCACAACAGTCAATCCAACGCCTGTCAAGAGACCGTCACGATGCTAATTCGGAATATGCCATAAACACGCGGCTTCAATTCGATAACTGCACGAATGGCCTGAAACGTATTGATGCCCCGCATATCTCGTAGTTCGATGTTCATATTGTTTACAATATCACATGACGTGTAGGCCCCTATAAGCTATACTATTATCTCAGTATATATGCTAACCTAAAAACTAGTAGCCTATGTAGTCTTTGCTTTGAAAGTCGTTAATTAATACGCAGAAAGTGTGGAAGTGTATATTTACCGCCGGTGATCAAGTCCTATATATTATACATTATGTTTTACAAGATGGCCATCGCCATTATGATATGGCATAAATATATGTAGGACCGTAGGCCTGTGTAGATATAGGTCATGTCTAGTATATGACCTGACGTGTATAGGCCTAACATACGATGTATGTCGCCTTCAGGTCTTTAGCGAACTTGGCACAAGTTCACTTTCCGCGGCCCAGACTAATCGTCGTTGCAATCTTTAGATCTAAGGCAGAGGATGTGACTGTAAATTATTCAGGGTCAAGCTCGATATATCGCGCTTTTTGACCCGGTCACCGATGGAGGGCGGGTCAAATGGATTCCTTTATGCATGGGCCTCCGCATTTCTCACAATTCGTATCCTTTGTATATTGACCTGATTACGGTTTTTTGTGCACCATCAGTTCTTGCCTTGTGCATTAGACACCGGAGCGATAAAAGTTGTAAATTACAGTTACAGTTACAGGACAACACTCAATGTCTGATTTTTGTTGGTGGACTCATGAGCCGAATAACGCATTCACAGCTTGGCATGCGTGTGACAGTTGTGGAATAACAACGCCACTCATACGACCCTCTTTATACAGAGGTTTTTGAATGCCATTGAAATGCATAAACACCCAACGTCTTTGTGAGGTACAGAAAAAACACGCTAAATTAAGAGTCTTCGTACACAGGTCTACGTAGGCCTACACGCCCATCAGATTTACGTTACAAACACAAGCAGGCCTTTTTACAACCAAGCTAACCCATCAAGATCTTAGGCCTACTGCATTGGACTAAAAGATGACAGGAAAAGACAAAATATGTCTCAATTGTTACTAAGTGAACACTTTTTAAAGTACTTACGTTACAAGCGGCAGATGTCATACAAAGATAGGATGTGTGCTTTTTAAAAAAAATCGTGTACACAGGGTATGGACTAAATGCTAGGCGATTAATCATTTTATGAGCCTATTCAAGCATCAATCTAGCGTGTTTAAACTAAGAGGGAGATCGACAAAAATATATCTTAGTCGTGAAATGAGAAACTATGGTGTAGTATTACATGTTAACATTTTATATAATCGCATTAGCAACATAAAGTAAATAAGTAAGTATAGAGAAGCACGTCACAGATTATGATACAGAAATCTCGTTCTCGTAATGCATGGATGAATTCTAAAATACGTCGGCCTATGAAACCGTTGAAACAGGCCCCTTATACAGCCTACTGTAACTAGAACTACAAATGCCTTTAAATAATGACGGCACAGACGCATATCTCAAGTTACTGAATCCGATTTCAGATTGCTGTTGCTACTTGACAACATCTATAACCTGCCCACACTAAGTATAAGGCACGCGTGATTCAGTAAGTTAGCCTAAACGTAATCGTAATCGTAAATTCCAAATTTCTAAAGCGCTACTCTAAAATTAAGCGTAAAGCACCAGCTTATTCACGAGCGCTCCGTCGTATTAGAGGGTTTGCCGAGAGCACGAAGTCCTCTGGAGGTCCGAGGCAGAGCAGCTCACCTACAATACACTTTATCCTCCCAGCCCTCGTATACCTCCGTCAGCTGTTCACGGTCCAACCACTTCGCTCAACCCGCTCCTATTCCGCCCTGACACCTCCTCTCCACCCTTCCGACACCTCCTCTCCACCCTTCCGTCAACTCATCACTAAAATCTGCGAATCGCTTCATAGCCACAGCTGTTGCACCTATCTGGAACAAACTCCCACCAGTATTCCGACAAATATCCGATACATCCTACGAACTCACCAAAACCTCACCTCTTTCCATCTCCACAGGTCTTTCACTGAAAACACCTTCACAAATCCTATCCCGATTCCCCATCTTCCCACCAGTGCCTGCCTTGGATATTTCGGGCCCCGTGCAGAGTATACTGTAGTGCCCCCTCCCCATGTTTAGCCATTCATTTCAGGATTGTGACGGCATGGATTAGGAAGGGCTTAGATCCTAACTGCCATATATGAATGTATACACCTATGTCAGTACAAAGTACTTTCCAGTGAGCTTTTGTCTTCAAGAATGCCAAGTCGATTAGATCTGTCGTTTATTCCGGTCGCCTAATATGGTCGCGTCCTATTGAACGCTGTGTCGCAGATCTGTAGCATGCATTTTTTTAGCATTCTCCCTCTAGGAATGCAACGAAAACATATTGCTCACTGGGT
>OY744606.1:65857770-65867770 GCA_963556255.1 Allolobophora icterica
ATAGTTATGATCTTCTTGATATACTATATCCAATACTATATGATATACTAAATCCAAAATATCTTTTGGAGATGCCTGAGAGGCCTGTTAGTGGCAATACGCACGAAACATTATTTGATGATTTACGCAACAAAAAAAAGCATTGCACTTCTTAATACTTACTTATGAACAGAGGATATAGGTAGAGTTACTAAATAATGTCAAATATAACTAAAACATTCTGCCAAATTAATCTGTTTCGCTTAATTTTGACTAGATATCGCATGACCGTACCGGTCATGAATGGAACTTAAAGGGACGATGCAAAATGCGGTCCATTTGAATCCATGAGGACTCAGTTTACAGGAGGGTAGTTTACAGTTGAGCTGAGCTGATGCAGTTTGCAGTTAGAGTTCAGTTGAGTTAATAGCAGTTTAGAGTTCAGTTGAGACCGTATGGAACCAAATCCGACAGCCCAAGCATGCATACGACCAGAAAACGTAACTATATATATCAGTAATTATTCTGCTATCTTCATTTGCCCTTGACCTTTTTTTTAGTAAAGTTATGTTAAAGATGCTTCATGTAGGTTTTTGCTTGGCTACACAGATAGCTGCGTTCCGCTCCATTTATGATGCTGCAGGTGAGAAGCTGCTTCACAACTTTCGTCCGCCGCAGCCACTCAACGGCCGAGTTGTCTAAACCAGTCCTTCAGAAACTGTTGTGGAAGGCGACTAAGAGGTCGATATGCAGATCTTCGGGGTTGTGGTCAACAGTTCCATAGAACGAAGCCAGAGCATACATAGACTGCAAATCCATCGCTGAGTTTGCATTGTGTGGGATGTGAAGGCCACCGAACGCTACGTGAAAGAATCATTAGATTCACCAGTTTAAATGACTATTAACATAAAAGTGGTATAAGACGTACACTGCCATAGGCCAATTATTTTCACTCTTGAATGAACTTTAAATAATCTTTCATAGGTGACACGCGTTGGGGTAGCACATGGGGGTTCAAAAGTCTTATACATAATATCGTCCCTAATGAATAATCCAACACCACCCCTTCCATACATACATACAGCATACTTACATGCGCACATACATATGCATGCATACATGCATGCTTACAGTATTGGCCCATAGACTATTTGCGTATGTTACATGGTGTAAATCGTATGTAATTGTGTAATTGCATATGTATATATGCATCTGTAATACTAAGTTACCTGGATCCAGCTTGACAATGGCGTCATTTGTGAGGTCTAGAATGATATATAGTCCTGTCATTTCCCATTCTACAAAGCGACGTTTGCATGGTTCTGCTTGTTTGCTTGAAGCCCATTATATGTGGGCTCATATATACGACGCATATATGAATAAACTATATATATATATATATATATATCCATACAATCATCTGTGTGTGTCAGTGGTAACCTACATGGATGGCATGTATAGGCTATTCATTACAGGAGAATGTCGTCTGAAACTGTGGTTCCTGTGTGGAACAGTTCAGCCATGAATTGGCCACATTACATTTCATATGCGTTACTGTTACAAAGCATTTTCAGTAACATTCTCTTGCAACAGCGTCTGCACGGTTTAAGAGTGAGAGGACTTCGACAGGTGGATACAATCAACGATTGCGCTGTGTCACCGAATGGCCTTGACCTTCTGTGTGTCACCAAATGACCTTGACCTTCTTTAGCCATTGAGTCCTGTTGTCAGTCACCAACATTTCTCCTTGTTGCCACTATTTTTGTGGTCTATTGGACCAAATATATCTGATCCACACTCACCAAAACCTAACCCCCTGCTACCTTTTCACAGGGCTTTCAGTCAAAACTGACAGCACTTCTGTTTCACAAGACCTATCCTGATTCCCCCTCTTCCCCTTATCTCTCTCGCCTCTTCAATTCTAAACATCATCAGTCTTAACCATCTGACCGTCTGACCTTATGGATCTTATCTGTCAAATCGATTTTGTTTTGACTGGGCGCCTGTGAATAATCTTGTTTCCGTAACTTCGTGGACAGATATATCGCTTTTTTGGGCGCTGTAGAATCTCGACAATATGATTACGATACGATTACCAACACCTCTTCTTTTAATCGTTATATATATCCCACTCTTTTTGAGTGTCGAAATTAGCCTGCTGCTTTCTCTAGTGAGGGTCACGGCCTCTGTAACACCCCATGCCGACTTCCTAAGTTGTTCACTTAGGCAACTATACAAAGCCAAAAACGACATGCTTTCTAAGACTTGTGTTATATTTAGATCGCTAAAATTATAAACACAAATAGTACGGAAGTACAATATGTGCCTAGCAGCATATCGATGATTTTATAGATCTGTAGGCAATTTTAAGATCAAGGAGCGTACTTTCGATAACTTAGAATGAGACTTCAGTAAAAAAAAAGCTTTACCATTTAAACGGTATTATGGAAGTCAATGACTAATGTTGCTGTCGTTTCACTATTGAGTTAGGGATTCGATTCTCGGTTATATTGTGTCGTATTGCATTGAAACAAATTGCATTATATTGTATTGTATTCTACTGTATTGTACTGTTTAGCATTTCATTGTACTCTGGGTCGCGTTATATATTTACATTGCACTGCATTGTTCTGTGTTTTATTCTATGGCGTTGTATTATATAGTGGTGTATTATATTGTACTGTATTGTATTGAACTGTATTGTATTATGCTGCATTGTACAGTATTGCACTGTATTGTAATGTACTGTAGTTCTTGTTATATTGTATTACATAGCATTGTAATGTATTGCAATGTAATTTAATGTTTTGTAACTATTGTATCGTATTGTATTACAGTTCTGTATGCCTTGTAAGAACCTCTCAGAAGCGAATTAAATTGGCATTCGGTTGTCTTTACCATCGGAAACGTTCCTCAAATCCAAAGACCACGCTATTTCTGAAGGTAGGCGTCTCCATCATCCAGTCTCTGAGTATTAGATTGAAACGATTAGGTTGGAAAAGACCGTAAAAGAATTCATTTGATGAACACCATTAAAGATGACTGACTTTTCAATTCTGCACCATTTACAGTCAGTAGATTCTAGAATCTGCGTGGAATTGCATTCCTAAGCATTCTTTAGACCTAAATGTTCTTCCTCTTTATTGTCGTATTAGGCCTAAACGCCTTCATGTGGTTTTACGATGGCGTTTCTCGCTACAGAGTAATAAAGTCTTTTAGTCATCGGTACTTGAAGCTCTATATGGAAGTTCTTAACTTTTGCTAGAGACATTAATTTTACTCAATTCAAATTATAAAGAGGTGAAGGCTGAGAAGAAGGGTAAGAAGAAAAAACAGGGAGACTGAGATGAAAATCAAGAAGGCGATGGTGATGATGGTGGTGGTGGTGATGATGATGATGATGACGACGATGATGGTGGTGATCATAATGATGATGATGACGACGACGAAGATGATGATGATAACGACGCCGAGGATGACGCCAATGACGACCGAAAAGACGATAAAGATGATGATGATGATGACGACGGTGGCGACTACGAAGAGGATGAGAAAGAGGAGGAAAGCAGGATAAGTTGGCGAATGTTCTTGTGAAGTGAACAACTTACCTGGATTTCGTTGAAAAACATTCTCCGTTATCGTAGCCACTAAATCGAGTCATTTAATTAGCTTTCATCATCATCATCGTCGTCGTCGTCGTCGTCGTCGTCGGCGTCATTATCATCATCATCATCATCGTCATCATTATCATTACCATTATAAACACAACCAACAATAACAACAAAACAACAACTGAAGCAGACCCAAGTGTACAATAATCTAACAAAGTTGTAAAAATCGCCAACAGCATGACTATCAAGTTTTGTGCAACTTAGCCTGTGCAATATACACCTGTGTTATATAATTGACTAATTAATTATTATAATCCAGCCAATTTACGTGCTCGCGTGTTCCCTCCTTATCTATGTATTCATTTACTGAGTACTTCCTCAACGGAGTCATTGATTTGGATACATTGATTTATTTATTGATTATTGGTTTTATCTTCATTTGAATTTGTTGGATTAATATGATTATATTACTTTAATTTATTTCTATAGTCAATTTGATACTTTTCAATCGTTTACTATATGACGTAGTCTACTGTTTTTATTTATATAGGCCTACATATAATATATAGGCCTAAATAAGCAGTAGGCTACGTCTTATAGTAAACGATTGAAAAGTAACAAATATGTATTATATATATAAGCAGTAGATTACGTCTATATATATATATATATATGTATATATATAGGCCAATATTAGCCACCTATACACTGCGTAAAATTCAGTTGTAGGCCCTATTGTGGTTGGCTAGTTCTAAACCAAGCCCAAGGCTAAGACGTCTTTCAACGTTGAGCAGCTTTAGAAGAAACGGATAAGCATGCGAACAGTGCAGATATGATCAGGAAACGGCACAGTGGGTTTCCTCCTAATACATCGTCGTAACAAGCCTAATCTATCATCCTGTGCACAGTGTCAAACGCCCAATCGTCCATCGTCAATTATAGGTCATGAATCCAAACTGGGATCACGACCCTTCTGTAGCACGACAATTCTTACTAAACGTGTCTGCTTCCATGGGCGTAATTTGTGGGTGGTACTTTTGAACAATGCCAATCAATATTTTATTACTGAGTCTTCCCAGAGATCGCAGTCTCCGCCTCGCTTCGTGTATGTAAGAAATTGGTGGTACCCCCATTTTTTAGACCAAAGTTGCGCCTCTGTCTGCGCTTAATGACTGTGTGGGTCTAATGAACTTATTTTTTAAAATCAGCGACACAAATCGGTTTTCTCAGACAAATTATTCATGCAAACAAACTAAGATATTCCGAATATCGTTAGTCCTGAAGTATTTCTACAAAATTTATACTTACACTTTAAATCTTAGAGTTTAAGCGAATGATCGCTCTTTGTAAGCTTAGCTATCTGTATAGTGTGGGAAAGAGGAGTATGTATCTGTAACACATGCAATGGTAGAAGCGAAACCTCTATGATAAACTTTATCCTTCTTTTTCGTATACCTAACTGATTGTAGATTTATTACTGTTATTTTCGTTGCAAAGAAAGGCATAAAATAAACGCACCCCGTGGTCATAAAAATCAATCTTCTGCGACGCAAACGCTTCGACGGTTACATCTAGGTTTTGTCTAAATGGCTGATTAAGAAGGCAGGAGAGGTCATCTGAGAGGTCATCTGCGCGCCTTTCACTGACTCAAAGACCCTCAAGGAGATGCATTCTGCCACAAGCTATAAACTATGCAGATGCGTTTTATGAACATGCTTCGATTGTTCTTGTATCATCTATACTATATTACCATACTAGATATATTTTATATATTATATATTATACGTATGTACATGCATAGGCGTAGACTCTGGGGGGGAGGCAGCCGGGGCACGTGCCCCCCCCCAATAATTGAGACGGACTGTACACCCAATGCAAAAAGTGTAGAATGAATAACGAAATGACCCCCAATATTTTGGACAAGTTTACGCCAGTGTGTACATGTAATGTGTGAGTTACCGTATGACAGTGAATCTCCAACGAGGCCACGTGATATAGTATGAGCAGAGGTAGGCATATTGAATCAGAATAGGCCTACTAATTTTTACACAGATATAGAGCGGCCTACGTGTGTAGACCCATATTTTATCGGTGCTGATGAGTTCACGAGGCAAAATAACACATCATTTAATTGATATATGCGAATACACAGGGTCCTTGGCACGGAGATATGTGTAATATGCGATGAATGTTCCACTCCACGCAATGAAAAGAAATTAAGTAATTTAGCACTACTAGTTACGGCCACGTAAGAACCATTCCTTTAGCCTAATAGCTGCGGCGTAGGTCTAAGATCCTCAACACATTGTCAAGCCTATCCTTCGGCCGCAGCTGATAACAAATGAAATGACATCGGCGACAAGGATCTACATATGAATGTGCTTAGATCTACGGCTGATTGCGTTATGCGGTGTAGCTGTCCGTCCCTTTGAGCCGACTGCGCGCTGATGCCCTGGTTTGCTGTATTGGGCATTTTTTAGGAAATAGCTGTTCATTGGTCCATGGCATCTACTCGCAACTAAACAGGAATGGCAGCCGAAAGCCGTTCTATTTTTATCGAGCGCGGCAGACGATCGCGTGCTCAGTAAGAGAAGTAGCAGCGCGAACGATAGTTGGTCGTCAAAGTGTTCGTACTCTGTCTCTTCGTTGCTCGGAGCGAATCGGGTTGTCTGCTCGTCATGGAGTCATAGCGACAGGCGTTTATTTCAGCTGTCACGAGACAAGATCCGACTAGCGATCACCAACGAAGAAGGTCGGAAGAAGACATTGGACCAACGGGACATTAGGTCTCTTCGAAAGTCGAGCTGCTTTCCTCTTAGACGGTTTTTGCTGGATTGAATGATGAAGGAACGAGCAGCGTTGAGCATCGCGTCCCTGCTTGGGATTGCGATTCGTCTTTCGCTCATCGTGGATCCTGCGAGTACACAAAGTACACCAAGTACACGAAGTAAGGCTCAGTTTTGATTTATTTGTGTATGCAAGAATTTTTCAAATTCTACTGTTTTTCTGTTCATGTGCACCTGTCTATACAATTTCCTGTCTGTTCAGATCCACCTGTTGATGCAATTGCCTGTCTGTTCAGATCCACCTGTTGATGCAATTGCCTGTCTGTTCAGATCCACCTGTCTATACAATTTCCTGTCTGTTCAGATCCACCTGTTGATGCAATTGCCTGTCTGTTCAGATCCACCTGTCTATACAATTGTCTGTCTGTTCAGATCCACCTGTTGATGCAATTGCCTGTCTGTTCAGATCCACCTGTCTATACAATTGTCTGTCTGTTCAGATCCACCTGTTGATGTAATTGTCTGTCTGTTCAGATCCACCTGTTGATGTAATTGTCTGTCTGTTCAGATCCACCTGTCTATACAATTGTCTGTCGGTGTACGGATCCGACTAAGTGCATGCGTAGGCAATCTGACTCTGTTTCATCTAATAACCACCAATAATTTCACAAGGTTTGTTTTTCGTCTCTGCATTTTCTTAAGTTCTCAATGATTTGCTGATGTCAAGGCTCCAGATCTAAAAACCACCTGCCGCATCCGTCTGATCGTCCTCTGAGTTTGAATGACCTTTGGACCTGGAATCGACCCTGACCTTAATTTCATAATAATTTGGTTTTGTCTCATCACCTGTAATTTAACTTTCTTTTGGCGCTGTCTAAGCTTCGAGATTACGATTGGTCGATCTGCGACTGCATCTGTTAAGTCTTTGTTTATCTAAAAGTTTCAGGTTTATGCTGTCTTTACGTTATCAAGTTAGCAGTAATACCCGTTTGTTCTTTTTTTATGTTCCCTAATGGTCTAATCTCTTCCGGTTATCGAACGACCACTGCAAAAATCTGAGCTTGTCTTTTAAATGTCACATTCATTCCAACCTCCCTCCATCGCTACCGTAAGAAAGACTTACTGCTGGAATGATGCGAACAGTGATTACCTCTTAAAAGGCCCTGCGTGGCTTCTAGTCTTAAAAGGTATTTATTTACCGATTCGCTTCGGTTGTTAGGCCACCACAGCCGCCGCTCTTTGCCTCGGAGCAACCTGTACAACCTTTCGTTTTTATGCAGAACCTTCAGCAGATGACAATGACACGGGGCTTCTAATCATAATCGCAAACTCCAGATTTCAAAGTTCTACAAAGCTATTCAAAAGCTAAGCGCAGGGCACCAGCTTAATCACGAGGGCTGCGTCTTATCAGAGGGGTAGCTGGTATGAATAACCGCCAGATAACGCAATAGCCATGAGTTTCAGTTGGGTTAAACGTTCAGCTGGGTTGAAATTTCAATTGGGTCAAAAGTTTAAAATTAGTTAAAAGAATTAAAAAGTTTCCTTAACAATTATTCCTTTATTTTCCCGTTATTTTATCAGGCTGTCCGTACATGGACCTAGCGTTGGTCATTCCAACATCATCCGACAGCACACGTTGGTCTCAGATGAAGACATTTCTCCGCACCTTTCTCAACGACCTAGATGTCGGAGGACCAACCGCAAATACTCAAGTGGCAGTCGTCAAATACACAAGTGAGTTAATTCCTATATTTAAATCAACACCTTAGAAGTAAATAGTTAATACTAATGACGTTACTCGTCTAAAACAACGCTAATTAAACACAAATATTTTTAAACCCTGCTGTGGTAGCTGTCCTCTGTCCCAACAGTAACCATAAGGATTGGAAAGTATTGGCGCTTAATTTTGGCTATATTGTTTCTCTTTTCTTAAATGTTCCACAAAGCGTAAGACTCTAGCATTAATCTTTCTTGTTTTTCTACCACAGTGTCTGTCATAGCATTTCTAAAATATGCTATATCATTCGAATCACGGCATAACAGTCCTTTTGGCAGGTACAACGTAAATATCTCAGTAACAAAGGTCGGCATAAGAAGTCGGCATAACAAAGGTCGGCATTCCGAAGTACAGTGCTGATCTACAGTTATCACATAAGCCTAATCACAATACCAACAATACAGAAGAGTTAAGACTTATAAGTTATGTAAGACCATATTTTGGAATTCTGAGGGAATACGATAATCCAATGATCACTCCAAAATCTCTTCACAATGCGAGGTTATCCATCTCCGCAAAATGGACATCCTATTCGGTATATTCTTGTGTGGCGGTCAAAAGCCAATTTCTATAGACTAGTTAACAGAGGATGGCACCAGGTTTCGACCTAATGACACTGACTCAATCTTTCTACGTTGGTATCTAGTATCTACTGCAGGCATGGGCAACTTCTTTCAACAGAGGGCCGCCCTAAGATTTTAAGGGCAGCTCAGGGGCCGTATGCCAATCGCGGGTAAATTTTTACAGATTTATTTTTCCCAGAAAATGAGACAATATTAATTTTATTCAAACTAAATATTGCGGAATTACCTTAACGGTTAAACTTAAAGTTTAAAGTAAATGTAGATAATTTTTATTTTGAAAACATAATTATCCTAATACATACAGTCACATACACTACAATAAAAAAATATGTTTAAAGTTTCTTCAGTTTCTAAAATATATAAAACTGTTAGCCTGTACAACAGTGTACAATGTATCCATTTGCTTGGTTTGCTATATTTGATTACGCTACTAATGTGAGATTTGCATCATCTGACACTTCTTTTCACGGCACAAATCCGGAATGTTTGCTTTAATGTTCGAAGTGGCAATTGAAAATTCATTGGAAAGATTGTCATCTGTTAGTCTGCATCTGTTTTTGCATGTTGTCAGTTTCTTTGAGAAGAAGTGAAGAACTATTCACAAATATAAGTTGCGAACCTACCCACTCTGTGCTCTTGTTTCATGCAGAGAGTCATTACATTGATGACAGAGTAGTAAACTAGTTGACTAGACTAGTGGCCGGATTCTTAATAAATAAAAAACACATGCTTTAATGTCGGCCTAACTCCGCCACTGCTCGTACTCTGGCAATGCCAGTCCCAAGTCTGGATAAGGGAGGAGGGCGACGCTAATGATCTTTGCTATCACACAGGGTCGTTGAACTGAAACTGCTAATGTCAGCCTACGTACAGAAATCCAGACATTCATGTAGGGCCGGATAAATATTCCCAAGCGCCAGGTACAATGCTTAGTTAAAAGACATGTCAAGGGCCGGTCCAAAGGTCCCCGGGGGCCGGACTCGGCCCGCTGGCCGTATGTTGCCCACCCGTAATCTACTGCACTTAAAAATCGTATCTCCGACATGATTTGTTTTCAATTACAGCAACATTGGCTGAGTAATCTTATTGTATGACTGTGCGTTGTGGGTATTTGTGAAAAGTGACCGAGTCATTGCAGACAGTGCAGATGCTCCGTTGGACCACGTTGATGTCTTAACTAGTGGAAAACTCCATGAAGAATATTGCCACTGTTTATCACTACATGGAATGCCACTATTTGGGAATGGTTGTAGAGCCGTGGAG